>NW_006498680.1:132304-150419 GCF_000471905.2 Amborella trichopoda | reverse complement strand
GTATGCATGTGATTTATTAAGGTCATACTCAAAAGTAGGAGTATGCATGTGACTTATTAAGGTCATATTCAAAAGCGGGAGAATGTATGTGACTTATTATGCTCGGCCCTCATAGCCAAGTGGGAGATATTAACATGTTTGGCTATGAGGCCTCACGTGTCTTATCCTACATTTGTGAGAAATTCAATATATTCAACGATCATATCCATATGATCTTAACCCTTCATCCAACGATCATATCTATAGGAACGTAACCCTTCAGAAACCCATTGGAGATCAGGGAACCCTTTCGTTTCTCAGAGACCCATTGGATAAATACAACAGTTACCCCTTCTTCTCCTTATAAAATGAGAAGTCGGAGAGATGATAAGTACAACAATGAATAGGCGTACATCTCTCTAAAAGGCAAAGGCATAAAAATCCGGGATCTGCGATCACCAGTCTCACGGCACCCCTTCTCTGATCTCGGGTTTGATCTTATGCACGCTTTATCAAATTTTGCTAACATTAACCATTGCCTTAAAGTTCCTCCGTTGATTTTTTCTACTTATTTTATTATTTTATATTATTCAAATATTATCTCATGTAATTTTTTGTATTAATTTTTATTTTATGTTTTTATTAATTATTTCATCTTTTGAGATAAGTCGTATTTTTCATTAAAATTTGAAATGCTACTACTTCGTGTGCATAGTAGCGCAAGATTTAGAGTGAGGTTGCACTAGAAAAACCTTGCTATGTGAAGGTTTGTAGTTGTTTTATTTGAATTTCACAATCACCTACTCTATTTGTTTTTTTGGTTCACAATCTTATTGCAAGAATATTTTCTTTAAAGTATATGATACGACAACTCATAATTACTAATAAATTTTATGTCCAAAAAATATTTATTATTTTTTACATTTGAATTGATGAAAATTCTGTACTTTTAATTTGATGCTTAATGTTGTTATGACATGTAAAAATCCTATAAAATTAATATAATTTTGAAGAAACTGTAAAAATACTATTGTTTCATCAAGAACGATGGTGATTTGGTAACTTCTTTTTTTTTTTTTGTAGGTATTTTTCATTTAATTATGAATCTCAAATTTTTTATAAATATTTTATCAGTACAATTCATATCCTTTTTTTCAGTGCATTTCATAAAAAATTTAAATACTAATTTTATTCTTTTTTTTCAATTTTTTGACATTAAAAATTTTAAGTGCATATTTTTAGCCTTAAAAGTAGTTTATAACTAATTTTATTATTATTTATATTTTCTATTCCCATTCTACTTTTACTTTCCCATATTTTAAAAAATTTAAAACTTTCCTGTCAAATCATAAGTTCTAAAATAAAAAATTAGTCTTACAATCTTTCAGATTTTTAATTTATGAATTATAAATTGTTTCAATTTTCCATTGCACATTAACATATTTCTTAAGGATTTTTCACAATATAAAATAGGATATTCTTGGAGAAGTTTTGTTCCCATAAGAGTAGTCTTTGAACTTTTTTTATCATACAGTTCTATATTTATAAAGTTTTCATACATCCATATAAACCACATTTTGCTTTTTGATAAACAAAACAAAAATCAATTTCATATTAAAGTTTCTTTTAACGCAAAAATAAAAAAAGTTCTACTGCTGGTTTTAAAAGTTTGTAACAAATAATAATTAAGAAGAGTAATTTTTGTATTTTTTATTATCTAATATCAAACTGTTGCTTAATAGATCTCCAACATCAAACTATTGCTTAATAGATCTCTTTGGTAGTTGAATATTTGGTCATTTTTGTACCAATCAATTTTACGTGCAATGCTCATAATTCAACTACTAGTATTAGATGATGTCAAATCCGAAATTTCAAAAGATGGCGTTTGGAAAATAGAAATTATAAATTTCGTCGCTAAAAGTTGAAATTTCCAAGGCAACGTAGAAGTTCCACATTTTGCAACCTTGACTATTGGACTTCTCATTTCTTGAGAAGTGGGCACTTCTTATTTGAGTAGTCATCATACTCGGCTGCACAGAAACATAATTTTAGTTTGTCTTATTGAAGTCAGATTGAGATAAATTTTGAAGGTGTGTGGGCCTCAGTGAGGCGCGTCCGTAAAAATATTAAAAATAATTATTAAAAATATGAAAATGCCCCTAAAGTTTCAACGGTAATTTGATTTCTTATTTAGTATTTTTAAATAATTTTTCGGTATATGAGAATGAGAAGTATAGATGCTCACAATTTTAACTTAATCCAGTCTGTAAAACGAGAATGAAAATTGAAATACTTAAACACGAGCATTCGGAAGGTTTAGGTCGGCAACATCTCACTTGTAAACTATGTCTGCATTGGGTGAACTATCCCGTCCATTTTGTTAGACCTACTATGAATCAACTATGATTTGGAAATCTCATACATTTAACAAATATCATTCTCTCATCAATGAAAATTACAATGAATGGCTAAAAATAGCTAATTTTTGGATCTTTAAGTCTACAAAATCCGCAGTTCAACCAATCACTACTTTCCAAATTTCCAAACAAGATATCAAACGCAATATTTTTTTATCACCAGTAATCAACATCACCAGTGTCCAAATCTCAAAATTGGCAACTCCCAACTTCCAAATACCAGACTTACCCAACATTAGTGAATTCTACCCCAAATTCATTTATTCCTATTTTTTCTATATAAAGAAGGAAAACGTTTATATAGGGTTGCAACCTTAAAATGTAGAATTAAGGTGCACATAAAAAATCTATCGAAAAAGGTTGTTGTAACATTAAAAGCCCTCTAGTTGATCATCTCCACATCAAGATAAATGGATATGAAAAAAGAAAAAGATTTCGAATCCCAAAGATAGTGCATCTTGCAACATATTATCTAGACTGTCCATTTTCAAGATTTTCATATATTCATCGATCTACTTAATTTAACTCTTTTTTTAGTACAAAATTTTATAATTAGAGATAAAAATAAAATTTCAGGCTATCCTAAGAATTTTTGACACCAAAATTACATGTTATGATAAAATTTGAAGGTGCGCCTTAATTTGATTGTTTAAAATTGCAACCTTATGCAAACAGCACCCAAAAAAAAAATATAATTCTCAATTACTTTGGAGTGTTCACTATCCTCATTGTCAAACATGGCTTTGTCTTTGGGCTATTCCCTTTACCAAAACATTCATATGTAAGGAGGGCAGAGTTTAAGAGAGAGAGAGATGATGTGTAGAATGTAGTTTTAGCGAGAGAGATCAAATATTAAGAGAGACTCTGAGTGATAAGAGAGAGTGATTAAATATTAACACACAGAGAATGATAAAGTGTAATTTTAGAGAGAGATCAAATACTATGGGATACGGTTAGCATGCGGCTAGCTCACATATTGTAAAAATAAGGGCTTCGCAATGATTATATATCTTTAAATATAATTTGATCCTAATTTTTGGAGAATATATAATCTTTAACATAAGATCATGAATATAAAAAAATTAAAAATAATAATTATATTGAGAAAACATTTGGAATGTTATCTTTAAGATGGATGCTTTATAGCTCTGAACCGCATAAATGAGTTTGCAGTCCAACGCCAAATGAAACAATTGTTCAATACTATGACAAAGCGACCGAGTGATGAGGGAGAATGATGATATGCTAAAGAGAGAGAGTGATCAAATATAAAGTTCCTACAAATGCCACGACGAATAGATAAGTTTATATAAGGTTGCAACCTTAAAATGTAGAACTACCGATGCACTTCAAAATCCATCGAAAAAGGTTGTTTTAATATTGAAAAGCCCTTTAATTGATTATCTCAATATCGAGATATATGACTATGAAAAGAAAGGATTTTGAGTTTCAGAAATGGTGCATCTAACACCACATTATCGAAACCGTCTATTTTAAATATTTTCATATGTTTATAGATCTACTTGATTTTAATCATTTTTTAAGTTTACAATTTTATAATTAAATATGAAAATAGATTTTGAGATAGTCCTAAGAATATTTTATATCAAAATTATATATCATGATAAAATTTGAAGGTGGATTGTTTAAGGTTACAACCTTATGAAAACCACACCCATAGATAATAGGGAAATTATCGGTAATATACCTATATTTTACTATAATCGAAAAAAAACCCTATATTTTTCAAAACCTCACCTACACCCTTTTTCACAATTTTTGATTTTTTTGGACAAAAATTATACCTATGTGATCTTTTATCAGGCAATACATTTTTGTTTTTTTTTTCACCCCTTTCTTTTGGCAAAAGATCACTTACTGATAGTCTTTATTATAATAAGATAAATTTCAAAATAAAATCAACATAATAATAAAACCAAGGTCTTGACAACTTGATGACATTGAAACAACTATGCACTATGCTTGAGAATAAAAGATAAGATTGCAAGAAACAAAAAAGAAGAGTATCGGAGATTACCTCAACCGGGCTTATTACACCCCACACCGAGTCACCACCATCCGATGGCGCGGGATCAACAGTCCAGCTTCAATCTCGAACCAGAAAAGAAAATTTTGGCCAAGCCACACCAATAGAACAGGAACCCCTTTGATCACAAACTCAAACCCTAGGTGAATTCTTTTAACAAACCAATTTGAGAGAGATGGATTCTCTTTTTGCTAAACCCTAAAACCCTTAGCCATAAATCCATATTTGAGAGATAGGAGAGAAGAACTCCATGACCTAAACCTTTGGGTTCTTCACAATATGGGAGAGAGATCAAACATGAGAGAGTAGTGCGTGCCCCCTTTTTGGGATATGAGAGAGAAATATGGGAATTAAGTACAACATATAAGGTGTAGAGATGTTTGGGTAGAGACAACCCTTTTTTATAAGCTTTGAATAAGATTATGGTTTCTTAGGGTTTTTTTTAGCTTGCCTCTTCTTGTGAGATTTAACATAGACCGACGATTACGGGTGACTTGTGGGGTGAGAGATTTGAGTCATCAATTTCATAGATGGATCATCAACATTATGGAAGGTGCATGGACCATTATCCCATTTTCCTAAACCATTTCCCATCAATATATTTAAATAAAATAAATATCATACATTTTATAAAATTGAACGATCCATGTCACATATTTCATAAGGATATGTCAAATAATATCAAGTAGATAAACACTACTAAATATAAATAAGATAAGATCCATATCAATTCATATTGACTGTATCTCATTAAAACAAACTTGCTATATAATAGATAAAGCCATTGTTAATATATTCCTTCCAAGATTTGACCACATGCCACAAATCAAACTAACCTTATCTTAAAAGCAAATAAGAGAATCTAAAGAGGGTGGGGCGTGCCACCCTTTTGTAGCACATGTGGGCCCCCACCCACATGTCACATGGTGGGCCCATGTGCACTATGGGCCCCCATGGAATATTATAAAAAAAAATATTATTTTTAAAATTGAATAAAACAATTTAAAATATATATGTGAATTTTTATAACTTTGTAAGAACAATAACTATATTTTTATAAGTCCAAAAATCACAAATAAAATATTGAGAGATTCATAAAATTCAAATAATAAAACAAAAATCATTTCAATAATAAAATAAACACAATTAAGTTAATATGATGGGAAAAGGATCCATATGGTTTTAGGAATCAAATATGTAATAATGGGGTACTCCACCTTCAACTGTGGACTACAGGCCACACTAGCTTTATCGAACCGACCCAATGTTTCTCATGACCCACAGTCCAAGGAGGGGCTCATTAGCGGGTCACCAAAGTCAGGTCGATGAATCAAGAAGTTGCAATCCCAGTCAGTGGATTACAGATCCTCTCTTAGAGACGAGTCAAGGTCACCACGACCTGATGCGACCACAGCTCTATGACGCATAAGGGTATCTCTCGCACATGCATACGCTTCACCCAAATGTGGATATCTGGCTTTCTCGAACGATCTATCAATATGCATACCGTGTGATGGAACATGGATGAGGTTTTGGCTCTCGTCTCAGTAGGCCACTATCACACACAAGGGTCACGCAATCCCTCAACTCACTCATTCGAGCATGTTCTCCGACCTCATCAAGGGCTAACCTCATCAAGGCCCTCATCGATTTGTTCTTCATGCTCAAGTAACATGGGTTTTTTCCAACCGACTGGCCTAGATCGTTAAACACGGATCGGTATCAGCAAACCATCGTTTGCTTAATATGGTCAACAAGGGACCACACTCCCACTGAGTTCATGTTCTACTGTATCATTTCATTAAAGGCCACATAAACCCAACAAAACTAACCTTCACGGTAGTCTTTTTACCGTAAAGAACATTATGGTAATTTAAATACTGTAATAAGTTGAAGGAGTATTATAGTAATTAAAATACCGTAATACTTTAATGTGTATCATTTTATACGGTATTTAAAATAAAATACCGCAGGGACTTCAATTAGCATTGCGGTACTTTAAGTACCCGTGAAGCCAATTACGGTAGTTTAAGTACGGTAAAAACTAAAACCAATTTTACAACATGTTAAATACCGTAAAAACTAACCATGTTATACGTCACGTAAAATGTCGTAAAACCCTTTCTCCTTATTATATTTATCTCGTTCATCTTTATTTTTTTTATGTTTATCTCTTATTTCTCTAATTCTTTTTAATATTTATCTTTTCTTTCTCTCTCTAAGTCTTTTTTCTCTCGTGTTTATCTCTTATTTCTCTCTCTAAATCTTTTCTCTCCCTATCTGGGATATTTGGCCGTGTCCAAATTAGCTTGTAGACTTAGATGATAGAGAGAAAGAAGAGACAAAAAAGAATGAGAGAAAAAAAAGGGAAAAAATGAAAAATAATTAGAAAATGAAAGAATAGATAAATATAAAACGAATTAGAGATGAAATAGATAAATATAAACAGAGAGAAAGAATATATCCACAAAAAAGAAATTAGAGATGAAATAGATAAATATAAAAAAAGTTTGCCATATAATATGGTAAAACCCTCTCTCCTTATTACATTTATCTTTTTTTTTTATATATATTTATCTCTTACTTCTCTCTCATTTTTTTTAATATTTATATATTCTTTCTCTCTCTAAATCTTTTCATCTTTTCTCTTCCTAATTGGGATATTTGGCAATGTCCAAAATTGAAGGCGTGCCTTAATTTGATTGTTTAAAATTGCAACCTCATGCAAACCGCACCCACAAAAGAAATATAATTCTCAATTACTTTGGAGTGTTCAGTATCCTCATTGTCAAACATGGCTTTGTCTTTGGGCTATTCCTTTTACCAAAATATTCACATGTAAGGAGGACATAGTTTAAGAGAGAGAGATGATGTGTAGAATGTAGTTTTACCGAGAGAGATCAAATATTAAGAGACACTCTGAGTGATGAGTGAGAGTGATTAAATATTAACACAGAGAGAAGGGTCATTGTTCACAAAACCGGAAGATCCAAACCAGAACAGGCCGGTTAGATCGGCATCGGCAAGATACCGATTCTGGTTAAGGCCGGTTTTGCGATACTACTCAATAGACGTTCATCTTAAAAAAAAATTGGTAAAAAAACCGACCGATTCGATATCGACTCGGCGATATTTTCTAAAACCCGGCCGATTTTCAGCTTACTGAACTGGTTTGTCGTTATAACAGCGTTTTAGGGTAAATAACAATAACTTATAAATAACGTCGTTATTTTAAAATTCAAACCGTTATTTGTAGAAGGAAAACTATGAATCGAAAATTTACCATTTTTTATTCGGTTTGCGGCAATATTTGGTTTTGTTTTTTCGTGTTTTAATGGTTTAAATCACTATATAATGAATCTAAAACAATAAATTTGGATTTAAACATTGAAAAAAACGAGTTTCTTGGATTGAAATGGCGGATTTTTTAGGTTTTTGAAAACTTCCGCCATTCTTTCAATAATCTCCTCAATACCTAATGATTCTTCAAGAAGTTGAGGGGTTTGATTGTTATTCAAAGTATTTACTAGATTCAACTTTAATTTGATCATAAAATAAAAAAATAAAGGGTTTATTTTAACCCGAATGGTTGCTGCTCCAAGAACCTGTGTTCTACCCAAAAACACGGATTTTTTGTCCATTTATTGCTTGTTTTTTTATCAAATTAAGTTGTGCATTTCAATAATTGAGGTTTTATAGCTCAAATAAAATTATTATGCTTATTTATTATTGAGTATATTTTTTTATATCAATTTTTTTGTTGCATCATATAATGAAAATTTCATAGATCTCGAATTTCCGCATTTTCTTCAATTAAAAAATAGCGAATATTTTTTGATGATATTGGGTGCGTTTGAAAGATGATCGAAGCCTTTGCAATACATGTAGGTTTATTTTTTCGATTATCCAACCATTGAGGGCTGTTTCTTGCTCGAAATGTTGCTTCAGTTTTTGGGTTTTTGAAAAGTTGATTTTTCTAAAAATGATATTTTGTTGAAGAAAATTATGTCTTTTGATAAAATTGAGAAGTGTTTTTCTATTTTTCTTAATAAATTATTTTTAATAGAATTATGATTTTTTAATAAAATTACGTTTTTTTGATGAATATGGGAAGCGTTTTTTTATTTTGCTTAATAAAATTATTCCTTTGATAAATTATTTTTTGATGAAATTGATTCTTCTTTTTGATAAGTGCATAACAATGTCGCTCAATTTTTTAGTTATCTTTTTTTTTTAAGTTGATATATTTATATTTGTAATTATGAAAATGGGATATTTTGTTTTTTAAAGTGCATGTAAAAATTATGGTTGCCTTATGATTAATGAAACACTACACCGTCTTATATGTGCTTTGTTCTTCTCCTTTTCCTTCATTTGTTTTTTTTGTTCATTCTCTATCACGTTTTTGGAATGTTATGGAAATAACTTTTATAAGATCAACCATTTTTACAAAATCGTCCGACTAACTCGGAATCAGTCACTGGCCGATCCTGATCTGGCTTGATTCCAGAGATAGAGAGAGAGTTATATAAAGATCTTAATTTCAAATCATCCCTCATTGAGAACTTGATTTTTCAAAAAAAAAAAATTTCATTTTGCTTAGTAAATTATATATATATATATTTATCAATATGGGAAGTTTTTTCTATATTATATGACAAAAATATCTTAAAAAAAAATATCCTAAGCTATTTTCAGACACAAGACCAGAGTATTCTAATATTACTTTATAAAAAGTTGTTTCAATTTTTTTTTTGTAAAATAAATATATGTAATAAGATATTGTACATTTAGTCTAAGTATTTTTAGTTTTTTTTAAAAAAAAATTTTTGTGGGAGTTTTTGACTCATTTTTTTTAAAAAAGTCTACTTGACAGGTTAATCCGGTTTCTGGTTCAAACCGCTCCCAACCCCATGTTCGGTTAACCGTTCCGGTTCGATTTTGCAAACATTGAGAAGGATAAAGTGTAATTTTAGAGAGACATCAAATATTATGGGATACCGTTAGCATGCCACCAGCTCATATATTGTAGAAATAAGGGCCTGGCAATAATTATATATCTTTAAATATAATTTGATCCTAATTTTTAGAGAATATATAATCTTTAACATGAGATCATAAATATAAAAAAATTTAAAATTTACAATAATAATTATATTGAGAAAACATTTGGAATGTTACTTTAAGATGGATGCTTTATAGATATGGATCGCATACTAATGAGAGAGAGTGATGACATGCTAAGAGAGAGAGAGTGATCAAATACAAAGTTCCTACAAATGCCACGGCCAATAGATAATGGAAAAAGTTTACATAAGGTTGCAACCTTAAAATGTAGAACTATGGATGCACCTCATAAATCCATCGAAAAATGTTGTTTTAATATTGAAAAGCCCTCTAATTGATCATCTCAATATCGAGATATATGACTATGAAAAGAAATGATTTTGAGTTTAAGAAATAGTGTATCTTACACCACATTATCTAGACCGTCTATTTTAAATATTTTCATATGTTTATAGATCTACTTGATTTTAATCATTTTTTAAGTTTAAAATTTTATAATTAAATATGAAAATAGATTTTGAGATAATCTTAAGAATATTTTATATCAAAATTATATATCATGATAAATTTTGAAGGTGCGCCTTAATTGGATTGTTTAAGGTTGCAACCTTATGAAAACTACACCCATAGATAATAGGGAAATTATCGTTAATATACCTATATTTTTAAAAAAAAACTTCAATTTTTTCAAAACCTCACCTATACCCTTTTTCACAATTTTTGATTTTTTTTGGACAAAAATAACCTTCACGGTAGTCTTTTTACCGTACAGAACATTACGATAATTTAAATACGGTAATAAGTTGAAGGAGTATTACAGTAATTAAAATACCGTAATACTTTAATAGATGAAATAGATAAAACAGAGAGAAAAAATCATCCCAAAAGAAATTAGAGATTAAATAGATAAATATAGAAATGTTTCTCGTATAAGATGGGATAGTGTTTACGGTACTTAGAACGCCGTATAAAGTTTTGTGCAAGTTTACGGTACTTATACTGTATAAAATACTCTCAGTATTAAGGTATTTAAAATACCATATAAAAATTTATCGTATAAGATGGGTTAGTGTTTACGGTACTTAAAACGCCGTATAAGGGTTCATGTAAGTTTACTGTACTTGTACAGTATAAATTGCTATCAGTATTAAGATATTTAAAATACCTTATAAAATTCTCTAAGTATTATAGTACTTAAAAGTACCGTATAACATGCACTAACTATTATAATAATATGAATACGGTGAATGTCATTTTGGTAAAAAAAAAAAAAAAAAATTTGTAATCCAGATAAACGAAAGTTTGGGGCTTAAACTTAAAATAAGGTATGTCAGCTACAATTTCCTTAGATAATACCCAAGGCCCAGCTAGATTCTCCTCTCCGAATCCAACGGCTAATATCGCTCTCACCCAAACCCCAACGGACGAGATTCACCCGATGCTAAGATAAATAACACCCCAAACTTGTCTTAAACCCCTAGTCTCACTCAGGCCTTAGCCAGGGTTTTCCTATTTCCTTCTGCAGTTTCTCGAAACGGTGAGTTTCTCTCTCAAACCCTAATTCTTCAAAACCCTGGTATCTCTGTTTCTCTCTCTCTTCATCCTTCTCACTGCCATATCTGTACCTCTCTTAGCCTATGCATTTGTGGTCTAAAACCTCAACCAGAACCCCAGTTCCACTCACCCTCCCTATGTATTTGATATCTCTGTTGATCGCTGTAACTCTCTGATCGTTGATTTAATAGTAAAACCTGCTTTCGGTAACCCTAGAACTTATAGTTTTGTCCATGGATGCCTGAGAAGCCTCTTACTTTTTGGTATTCTATATTGGAGTGTCTCATTTCTCAGGGTTTAGTTCTCTATTTTGATGGATCATGGCTTCTAATGGATAAATTTTTATGTACTTGGTTTTATTTTGTGTGACCTTTTTTTAATTTTGATGTTGCTCTGTTATTATGGCTTTTGGAGTTGGTGATATATTATGGTTTATTTCCATTTTTGTGATGATTAAATCCGCATTTTTCTCTTGATGACCTTATAATAACTGGTATTTCTTTTCTTCTATTTGATGAGTTGTTTGGGCTTGCTGTTGTGGCTTCTATGGCAGCATTTGCTTGATAATTGAAATATCATGTTGTTTTATCTTTTTCCTTTCTGAAGTTTCTGAAGTGATTTGTTGTCATGTGCCTTTGGATTTGGTTAGAAGACTAGGTTTCAACTATTTAGGTTTTGAGTAGTTATTTGTGGGACACTCTCAGTCAATTGATGCATTTGTAGTAATTTTTTATATTTTATTCTGATAATGTCTTTCATACATGAAACATTTTTTGTTAACCAAATTGTGGGTGTTTGTCCTTGAGTTGGTTACTTTCTATTCAGTTCTTGTGAGCATTGTAGCTATTCATCTCATATTTGGGGTTTAGGGTTTGGACTTCCAACATGCAAAACTAACTGAATAAAGAGGTGATTGATTTAAGTACATATTGGAGATTCTTTAGGGAAATTCTCTTTCTCTAGAGTCTAGACCTAATGGACCAAATGACCATTTTGGAGCAGAAATATTTTCATTAGCTCTTCTGTAGTAATTAAATATTTTTACATCTTTTATGCAGTAATTAAATATTTTCTGACTCTTATAATTGGATTCATCTTTTGGATAAATTTGAAGATAGAGAAAATAAGGACTAATAGTGGAGATAATCAGGTATTAAGTAATATTTGAAGTGGAAATCTTTGAACTCATGACTTTGATGGGTTCTCAAATGGAGATTAAGATACAAAGTAGTGGGTGCTGTGGATTTTAATTGACAGTCAGGATGTGCAAGTATGTTAAATATATTATCACTTTTCATCTCAACTATTGTTTTGGTATAGTCATAATTCGAGCTAGTGTTCAGGGACTTGGGTATACAGATTGATCTCATAGATGGTCCAAAGTCCTCTGGTCATGATGCCATTTTTCTTTGTTAAGTCTTTTATGTGTTTTGCAACCTTTTAGAATTTGTTATATTGATCTAGTGCAATGCTTTTGCATGATGCAACTGGTATTTTGCTCTCAGCACATAATTTGGTTGTAATTTTTCGATGATAGTTGATTTCTTGCATTTTAATTTTTTGCTAGTCGTAGTAGAGAGCTTGTTAACAATACAGATTTTGTAAGTTAATTTTAAAGTGATGGATCGCAGTGCTTGTATACATGTGTTTTTCTGTAAAGCGCTTCGATGTTGGGTGCATAATGCAATCCTGTAATTGGAGAATGTACGTTTTAATATATTAATCACATATTGTTAATTTTTATCTGAGGCCCTGACTTTTTATATGCCGTAATTGTTTAAATATTAGCCTTTTTGTGTATTTCTCTATATTGAATCCCTGTGTGTACATGTTGACCTGTTGAGAGTTGTACGTATTTGCATCTTAATTTGGTTTATTTTGTTGAAGGATTGGATTGTACAAGAGCTTGACTATAATTGTGGGTCCTTGGTAATAGTGCAGGGACATCTTTATATTATTTCTTGACTTTTTTGTGAGGGGATATTATTTCTGGGTGATTAAAATGTTTAGATAAGTTTGTCTGGAATTTAATCTTTGTGGAAGGATTGATATACCTTTCTCCCCCCTTTTCAAGCATGCGAGCATTTAGTGCCCAGTTTCTTATATCTCTGCAAGAATTTGGGGTTCGTTTGATAGCAAGGATTTGATAAATGACTATATTGACATTACTGACTCACTGCTTTTTGAGGTTGATTGGAAAAAACACGAAGAAAATGACTCCTTTCAGAGATGTGAAGAAAAAATCCGATAAGCTTGATGTTGTATTCCATTATGATGTTGCATGGTTCTGATTTCTGTTCTTACCAGCTATCTGTACATTTAGTTATGGTAATTCTATGTATTGTAAGGCAGAAATTGAAAAGACCCTTGTAGCTATTAGAGCAAGCAACTGCACTGTGTGTGACATTAGTCTTATTCGATTTCTGTAATCAGGTATCCAATTATGGCTTTCGCAAGTAGAGTTGGGTCTTTAGTGAGACAAACTGTAAACAAGAATATTGGCTCATCCAACCCATCAATCTTCCAAGCCATACGTAGCATGTCATCTTCTAAACTCTTTGTTGGAGGTGCGGCTTTTTCTTTTCCATTAATTTTAAATGGCAGGTTTTTGCTTATCCCTATCTCATACTAATTTCCAAAATTTATTTCAGGACTCTCCTACGGCACTGATGATGGAAGTCTCAGAGAAGCATTTGCTAGCTATGGAGAAGTTATTGAAGGTATGCACATGCACTTCTCCTCCCTCTCTTGCTCTGTGCTTGTTTGGAATGGTTTAGGACTATAACTTCAATCATGTTAAAAATTGTTTCAGCTAGAGTAATCATGGACCGTGAAACTGGTAGATCCAGAGGCTTCGGCTTTGTCAGCTTCACATCTAGTGAGGAAGCTTCCACAGCCATTTCTGGCATGGATGGAAAGGTATTATTTCTTTGAGCTCCAAAGCATTAATTTTGATACTCTACCAAGTTATACCTAAACTCCTGTTCCATTAGCTAGACAAATTAAGGCTTGCACAAGCCCTTGTAATTCTAAAATATTTTGCGGGAGAACCATGTTTCATGTTGTTTTAATACCCTACCAATGTTTTTTTGTTTTACCTAAACTCCTGTTCCATTCGCTAGACAAAATAAGGCTTCTACAAGCCCTTGTAATTCTAAAATATTTTGTGGGAGAACCATGTATCATGTCGTGATTGCTCTCTCTCTAAAATAGGAAGTTTGTCAAACTATTAGAGTCATTTATAATTGAAAGATGTTGCTAAATGGTCTTTTTTCCCTCTAGGATCTTCATGGCCGAATGATTCGTGTGAACTATGCAACCGACCGCACGGGAGGATTCCGAGGCGGCTATGGTGGTGGTGGCGGAGGCTATGGTGGTGGTGGTTATGGGGGTGGTGCTGGCTATGGTGGTAGTGGTGGTGGAGGTTATGGCAACGATAGCTATGGTAGTGGAGGTGGTGGCTATGGTGCTAGTGGAGGTGGTGGTAGCACTGATAGTTATGGTAGTGGAGGTGGTGGTTATGGTGGTACTGGAGGTGGTGGCTATGGTGGAAGTGGGGGTGGCGGCTATGGGGGTAACAGTGACTCTAGTTATAGCGGAGGAGGTAGTGGAGCTACTGGGGGCAGCTATGGAAGCAGCTATGGAAGTGGAGGTGGAGGTGGAGGTGGAGGTGGAAGCTATGGTAGTAGTGGTGGGAACTATGGTGCTGCCCCTAGTGGTGGTGGAAGCTATGGTGTTGCTGCTAGTGGTGGCGATGGTTTTAGCAGTGGAGTTAGCGGAGGTTATGGTGGAAGTGGTGGTGTTGGCAGTGGATTTGGTGGTGGCCAGTCTGTTGACGAGGATGGTTATAATTCGGCTCCAATTGGTGGGAAGCAGTTTGGCAATGACCCTTTGGAGGGTAATATCATGGATGACGATCAGCCTGATGATTTCGCCGACAAAAGAGGGTGAAAGATTGGATATAGCCATGAATCTCTCCCCCCTCTTTCATTCATCAAAGAACCTTTTTTTTATCTTTTTGTTTTAAGAGAAACTGGTAAGAGTGTGATTTGCAGTAGTTAGGGAAATAGACTCGGGACATCTATACTCTATGAGATACATTACGGTGTAACACATTTCCTTGTGGCGGTTTGGATATCTGGAAATATATTTTCTGTGTGGGAAATATATTGTTACTGTTCTTTTTATTTTTAGAAGAAATATGAGAAATGCATTAGTAACATTTTGTTTCACTTTTTTGGCTTTATATTCAAAACATGGTTGACCATACAATCCAGCATAAACTTATGCATCAGGTATAAGAATTAGTCACATTTTTTGTATGCCTTTGCGTTTTGATGTGCTTTCAAGATGTTAACATTTTGGAATAACATCATTTTGTATGGTTTTGTGTCCATTTTGGAATAACATCATTTTGTATGGTTTTGTGTCCATTTTGGAATAACATCTTTCAATAAAGCATTTCGATCATCTCTCTCAAAAAAAAAACTTCTATATGCAAATTCAAAAGAAAAAAAAAATTGGAGAAATTTGGCTAGTAACTTTAAAAAACTTCTATAGTTAAATTTCTTGTTTTATGGCCAAATTTAAAGAAATTTGGCAGGTTGGCAAATTTAAAAGAACAAAAAAAAAAGTTTGATGAAATTTGGCGAAGAAATAAAAAGTTGAGAGAAATTTGGCAAGTAGGATTAAATGAAATGAAATGTACTGGAGGAGAAGTTATGTAAATGTATTGGAGGAGAAGTTATGTAAATGTATTGGAAGAGAAATTATGAGATGTAGGGAATTATGTAAATGTATTGGAGTAGAAATTATATTGGGAGAGGAAAAAATTATGTTGGGGTATTGGAGGAGATTGAAGAATTAAATTAATTTTAAAAAGTTTTGAGAAAAAAACAATGCAAGTACACTGATTGATGAATTAAATTAATTTAAAAAAGTTAGCACTCTGATTTGATTTGACAAATGATTATTTGTGACTGAACTTAAGTATTTTAATTTTTTACGAAATTAATTTTAAAAAGTTAGTACACTGATTTGACGAACGATTATTTGTGAGTGAACTCAAGAATTTTAATTTTCAATTTCACGAAATTAATTTAAAAAAGTTAGCACATTGATTTGACGATTATTTATGGGTGAACTCAAGTATTTCAATTTCTCTGTGAGTGAACTTAAGTATTTCGAAAGATATTTCTCTTTGAGTGAATTTTTTTGTGAGTGAATTCAAGTATTTTAAATTTGACGATTTTCTATTAGTAAGAACTCAAGTATTTTGAATTTGACGATTCTCTACGAATTTGACGATTCTCTGTGAGTAAAATCAAGTAATGTGAGTGGATTCAAGTATTTCGAAAAATGTAGTATTTTGAAAAGTATTTCTATGTGAGTGAACTCAAGTATTTTGAATTTGACGATTCTATGTAAGTGAAATCAATTTGACAATTCTCTATAAATGAAATCAATTTGACAATTCTCTATGAATTTGACGATTCTTTGTGAGTGAAATCAAGTATTTCTTTGTGAGTATTCCTACATTTTCTCAATGAGTAAAATCAAGTATTTTTGTGTGAGTATTCCTACATTTTCTCAGTATATCCTGGCAAATAATTCTCTCTGAGTATTCCTACCTTTTCTCAATATATCCCAGCAAGTATTTCTCTATGAGTATTCCTACATTTTCTCAATATATCCCGGCAAGTATTTCTCTTTGAGTATTCCTACATTTTCTCAATATATCCCGATTTTTATATTGAAACAAAATGTCCGAATTTGTGAAATCAATACAATTACAATATGAAATTCCGAATAAAAATCGTAATAAGAAACCTAGAATTCTCAATATATCTCGAGATTTATATTGAAACGAAATGTCCAAATTTTTTGAAATTAATACAATTACAATATGAAATTCTGAATAAAAATCATAATGAGAAACTTAGAATTTGACGATTCTTTGTGAGTAAACTCAAGCATTTCTCTGTGAGGATTCTTACATTTTCTCAATATATCCCGGGATTTATATTGAAACGAAATGTCCAAATTTGTGAAAGCAATACAATTACAATATGAAATTCGAATAAAAATCATAATAAGAAACTTATGAATTGAAAGAGTTAGACATTAGATTTTTTAAACGCATATTGTGAAGTGGATTGATATTCACTCAAGTATTTCGAATTTGATGATTCTAACTCCAGTATTTTTCTATAAGTGAACTCAAGTATTTAGAATTTATCAGTAAACAATAGCACAAAAAAAGAAAAAAGAAAACCAATAAATAGATGAATCTAAATCTGTTTATTTTTTTTTTGGAATTAGAACAATAGTTACAACTGTGGTTGCAGAACTAAAAAAATAAATCTTGGATATCAATTTTAGTAGAGAACCCAAAATATCGATCTTAAGAGAGAACTGAAATTCGTTTATTATCCCTTTATTTTTTTGGAACAATTGCTATAAAAGACCCCAAATTCGTTTATTATCCTTTATTTTTTTGTACTAATAGCTACAACTAAAGTGGCTGCAGAACAAAAAAATAAAATGTTTTGGAACAATAGGTGTAAGAGAATACAAATTCGTTTATTATTTGTTTATTTTTTCGGAACAATAGCTATAATTGTGGTTGCAGATCCAAAAAAATAAATCTTGGATATTTGAAAATAAACCATAGCTATATTGTGAAGATGGACCCAAATCCGTTTATTATTAGTTTATTTTTTTTGGAATAATAGCTATCCGTTTATTTTTATGGAACAATAGCTACAACTGTGACTGCATGTCACACCCCAAGAATTTACAATACTGTTATTCCTGAGATGTGACAGACAAAACATATATACATCTATTGATATGACAAATTTACAGTGGCGAGGTCTTACAAAGTAAATAAAGAAAGCTAGCACAACAACAGTATCTTTCAAGGTTGATCTTGACTAGCACTCAAAATGAATCCGCAGTTATCCTGAAAAATGTGTTTACCATAGTTTGATGAGTTTGGCTACTCAGTAAGTGGTCATAATAATCCTAAAAATAATCATGATTGAAA
>NW_006498680.1:88170-130873 GCF_000471905.2 Amborella trichopoda | reverse complement strand
ATTAAAAGTTTATTTTCTTCTTTTTTTTTTTTTTTTTTGTTTTTTTTTTCAAAAGTTTAGGATTGTTACACTGCATAACAAAAAAAATAAATTTTGGATATCTGGAAATAAACAACAGCGACAACTATGGAGATAGTGCATTAAATAGATGTGCGATTCTGTTTGCAAGGGAGCTATAAAAAATAAATCTGGGATATCTGGAAATAAACAATAGCTAAATAAATCTTGGATATTTGGAAATAAACAATAGCTACAACTCTTGGATACCTGGAGATAAATAATAGCTGGAAGTAAAAAATAGCTAAATAAATCTTGGATTTCTGAAAATAAACAATAACTATAGCTCTTTGATATCTGAAAATAAACAATATCTACAATTGTGGAGATGTGTTGCTTTAAATATATTTGCGATTTCGTTTATAAGAGAGCTATTGGTGGCAAAAGATGGGTAAAGCTACGATTTTTTTTCATGTCGTTTATTAAGAGGTAAATTGTAGAAGACAGGTACAGTTAAGATTTTTTTTTATTTCACCCCGATTATCCGTCAAGCGTGCGATTTGTTTATAAGGGCAGCTATTGGTTACAGAAGATGGATAAAGCTATAGTTTTTTTCATGTGGTTTATTATCCATCAAGCGCGTAATAGATTTTTCATCCTTAATAGTGATTTAATCTTGGTAATGTTTTTGACCGTAATAGATTTCTTAATTTTTGGAAAAATCTTGGATAATCTTTTTCCATTTTCTTTACCATTAAAGTGTACGAAATGTCATATTTACATGTAATCTATTTTCATGTAATAGATTTCCAGATTCCCAAATAACCGTTATTTCAAGGTGTGATTACCTCTTCTTCTCCACCCTTTTACCATGTTCAGCCAAGAGTTTTGGACTAAAAAATTGCATCCGCTGTGTTGTATATTTCTAAACTAAAAAATTGCATCAAAATGCATCTTCTACTGCTAGAGATGTAGACTATGAGACAGTTGTGGTGAAAATCAATCTCTCTCTTCCCTTGTTAAAGATGTAGATCGTGAGAGAGGTGAAAATCAATCTCTCTCTTCCCCTTGGCTGGTCTTATTTGTTCCTATCAGTGTTTTAAAAGCTGATACCCCCTAGGCCCCAAGGGCAGAAATAGGGAAAATTTGAATATTTTTTCAAAATTTAGGGTTTTAAGTTCATTTGAAAGCTAAGCCGTGTTTGTGCCAAGTTTAGAGAGAGAGAATAAAAAAAAAAAAGATTGTCTTGAATTTTTCAAGATCAAAGGGTTACTCAAAGTTAACCAAAATTGATCAAAACATCACCCATTGGTACTATATTTACTTTTTGGTATTTTGCAAAGTTATTAGGAGGTGTTTTAGAATATTTGAGCATTTATAAATCTTTTAGGTGAAAGTTTGAAAATTGAGCAATCAAACTCAGTTACTTAAAGTAAGTGATTTTTTTATTACTTCAGCATTTAGTAATTTGCATTATTTTTTAGATGTCTTCTTCGAGATCTAATAGGAGTGGTGATCCCTATTGGAAATGTGGTTATAACCCAGATCTTAATGACAAAAATTACATAAGATACAATTTTTGTGAAAATAATATAAAATGGGCATAAACCGGTTCAAGAAATATCTTGATCCGTTTATTTTTTTGGAACAATAACTACAACTGTGGTTGTAGAACCAAAAAAAATAAGTATTGGATATCTGAAAATAAACAATAGCTATAAATGTGGAGATGAGGTGTTTTAAATATACGTGCGATTCCTTTTGCAAAGTAGCTATAAAAAATAAATCTTGGATATTTGAAAATAAACAATTGGATATCTGGAAAAAAACAATAGCTACAACTCTTGGATATATGGAAAAAAACAATAGCTACAACTTTTGGATATCTGGAAATCAACAATAGCTGAAAATAAACAATAGCTAAATAAATCACGTGATTTTTGGGGAAATCTTCAATAATCTCTTTCACAGATTTCCCGATTTTTTGGAAAATCTTGAATAATCTTTTTCCATTTCCTTATCATTAAAGTGTATCCGAAAATTTTGTATTTAGACGTAATCTATTTTCATGTTATAGATTTTCAGGTTCACAAACCGCTTGCAAGGAGAGTATTTACCGTATTCTCTCTCCATCCCCACCTTTTTACCATGTTCATGCAAGAGTTTTGGACTAAGAAATTGCATCAGCTACATTATATGTTTCTGAACTAAGAAATTGCATCAATTGTAATAACATGTTCTACCGCTGTAGCTACATTGTATGTTTCTGAACTAAGAAATTGCATCAATTGTAATAACATGTTCTACCGCTAGAGATGTAGACTGTTGGGACAGTTGTAGTGAAAATCAATCTCTCTCTTTTCCCCCTTGGCTGGTCTTATTTGATCCTATGAGTGATTTAAAAAAGCAGACTGCCCAGCGCCTAGGCAGGCCGTCCAGTGCCTAGGCGTGCCGCCTAGGAGATCCGAAAGGCCCGCACAGGCCAATCTAGGCAGTCCATTCTTTGGTGGCTCGGCCGCCCAGGGCCTTTACCGGGCGGAAATCCATTTCGGTGGTGGTAAATTTGTCATTTTTTCTTGTTTTTAAGTCCCAAAATTTAGGGTTTTAGTTTCATTTGAAACCTAAATCTTGTTTGAGTAAAATTTAGGGAGAGAAAACCACAACAAAATTAGATTGTGGTGAATTTTTCAATATCGAAGGGTTTATTCAAACTTAATCAAAATTGATCAAAACATCACCCAGGTACTATATTTATTTTTTGATGCGTTGCAAAGTTATTAGATGGTGTTTTAGAAGATTTTGAGCATTTAAAAACATCTTTGGGGTGAAAGTTTGAAGATTCAGCAATCAAACTCAGTTAGTTAAAGTAAGTGATGTTTTTTATTACTTTAGCCTTTAGTAATTTGCATCATTTTTGAGATGTCTTCTTCGGGATCTAATAGGAGTGGTGATCCCGGTTGGAAATATGGTTATAACCCAGATCCTAATGATAAAAATCTCATAACATGCAATTTTTGTGAAAAGATATAAAAGGGGCATAACCGGTTGAAGAAACATCTTGATCCGTTTATTTTTTTGGAACAATAACTATGGTTATAAAAAAAATAAAAATAAATCTTAAATATCTGAAAATAAATAAACAATAACTAAATAAATATTGGATATCTGGAAATAAATAATAACTACAACTCTTAGATATTTGGAAATAAACAATACCTACAACTGTGGAGATGGGGTGCTTTAAATATGCAAGGGAGCGTTGCAGATGGGTACAACTAAGATTTTTTTTGATGTGGTTTACATGTGGTTTATTAGGAGGTGAATTGCAGAAGATGAGAACCGCTAAGGTTTTTTTGATTTCACACGATTACTTGTCAAGCATGTAATTGATCTTGAAGGTGGTTTTTGGGGGAATCTTTCTCACGGTAATAGAATTCTTGATTTTTGGAAAAATCTTGTATAATCTTTTTGCATTTCCTTACTATTAAAGCGTACCCAAAAATGTCATATTTATGTGTAATCTATTTTCATGTAATAAAGTTCTAGGTTCCCAAACGGCCATTGTTGCAATGAGAGTGTTTGCTTCGTCCTCTCTCCCCCTCCCCACCCTTTTATCATGTTTATACAAGACTGGGCGATCCATCCTTGGCGGCTGCCTAGTGCCATGTTCATACAAGATTGGGCGGTCCATCCTGGGCGGCCGCCTATTGCCTTGGGTTGTCCAGGGCCTACGTCCCACCTAAGAGCGGAAATCCATTTCGGTGGGGGCAAATTTCCACGAGCAGAAATCCATTTCGATGGGGGCAAATTTGATCATTTTTTATTTGTTTTTAAGGCCCAAAATTTAGGGTTTTAGATTCAAACCTAAACAAGCCAAATTTTAGAGAGAGAAAACAGATTGTGGTGAATTTTTCAATATCAAAGGTTACTCAAAGTTAACAAAAATTGATCAAAACATCACCCATTGATACTATATTTACTTTTTGATGTTTTAAAAGATTTTGAGCATTTAAAAACATCTTTGAGATGAAAGTTTGAAGATTGAGCAATCAAACTCAGTTACTTAAAGTAAGTGATTTTTTTTATTACTTTAGCCTTTAATAATTTACATTTTTTTAGATGTCTTTCTCGGGATCTAATAGGAGAGGTGATCTTGGTTGGAAATACGGTTATAACCCATATCTTAATGTTTGTGAAAAGGATACAAGGGCATAAATCGGTTTAAGAAACATCTTAATCCGTTTATTTTTTTGAAACAATAGCTACAAATGTGGTTGCAAAACCAAAAAAAATAAATCTTGGATATCTGGAAATAAACAATAGCTACAACTATGCACATGGGGTGCTTTAAATATATGTGCGATTCTGTTTACTAGGAGCTATAAAAAATAAATCTTGGATATCTGGAAATAAACAATAGTTAAATAAATCTTGGATATTTGAAAATAAACAATAGCTACAACTCTTAGATATCTAGAAATAAACAATAGCTGAAAATAAACAATAGCTAAATAAATCTTGGATATTTGGAAATAAACAATAGCTACAACTCTTGGATATCTGGAAATAAACAATAGCTATAACTGTAGAAATGGGGTGCTTTAAATATATTTCCGATTCTGTTTGCAAAGGAGCTATTGGTGGCAAAAGATGGGTAGAGCTAAGATTTTTTTTGATGTGGTTTATTAGGAGGTGAATTGCAGAAAATTATTCTTTCTCCTAAGGATAGACCAACCGAAGGGCTCACCCCCACCAGGTGGGCTGGGCCATTCAAGCATAAGGAATTGGATACGGCGATAGCCCCCAATCTGAAAAATATGCTTTCAGAAAAGCAAAAAGATTAGAAAGGAATTCATGCACTCTCTCATAAATCGAAGAGACCATATCTATCTATTCCGAATTCAAAAGTTCTTCCATTACTGAGGAAGACTGAATCGGGATCTCTAACTTATTGACTCAGTTCGTCATACAACTATGATTTTTTTTTTATTTCACCCCGTTTATCTATCAAGCGTGTAAAAGAGTTTTCACTCGATTGTTTGGGAAATCTTGGATAATCTTTTTCTATTTTCTTACCATAAAAGTGTACCTGAAAGTGTCATATTTACGTGTAATTTATTTTCATGTAATAGATTTTCAGGTTCCCAAACGGCCCTTGTTGCAATGAGAGTGTTTACCTCGTACTCTCTCCCCCTCCCCACCCTTTTACCATCATGAAAGAGTTTTGGATTAAGAAATTGCATTAGCTACATTGTATGTTTCTGAACTAAGAAATTGCATTAAATGTGATAACATGCACGTTCTATCGCTAGAGATGTAGACTGTCAGACAGTTGTAGTGAAAATCAATCTCTCTCTTTTCCCCACTTGGCTAGTCTTATTTGTTCTCATATCAGTGATTTAAAAAGCGGGCCGCCTAGCTCCTAGGCGGTCCGAAAGGCCTGGCCATTTCCCCTAGGCCTAGGCGGCCAATCTGGACGGCCCATCCTTGGGCGGCCGCCTAGGCGATACGGAAGCCGCCTAGCGCCTAGCCTTGGGAGCCTGCGCCCCGTCAAGGGGTGGAAATCTATTTCGGCGAGGGCAAATTGGGTCATTTTTTCTTGTTTTTAAGGGCCAAAATTTAAAGTTTTAGGTTCATTTGAAACCTAAATCTGAGCCAAATTTAGAGAGAAAAAACTACAAAAAAATTAGATTGTGGTGAATTTTTCAAGATCGAAGGGCTACTCAAACTTAACCAAACATCACCCATTGGTACTATATTTACTTTGTGATGTTTTGCAAAGTTATTAAGGGGTGTTTTAGAAGATTTTGAGTATTTAGAAACATCTTTGAGGTGAAAGTTTGAAGATTGAGCAATCAAACTTAGTTTCTCAAAGTAAGTGATTTTTTTTATTACCTTAGCCTCTAGTAATTTACATTATTTTTTAGATGTCTTTTCGGAATTTAATAGGAGTGGTGATCTCGGTTGGAAATACGGTTATAACCCATATCCTAATGATAAAAATTGCATAAGATGCAATTTGTGCGAAAAAGATACAAAAGGGAGCATAAACCGATTCAAGAAACATCTTGCCGGCATCATAGGGGAAAGGGGAAAGGAGTTGTATTGCTTCTGGTTTTGGGAGTAAGAAGCCTCGGGTTAGAAACCCTATGGATAGTTTATTATGTCGGCCTGACCTTGAGATTGCAGGAGAGAAAACAAAAATGCAAACCACCATTGAAAATATAATCAAGAAGGAAGAGAGAGATAGAACTGCGTATTATTTGGCTACATGGTTTTATGAGGCGGACATTCCTTTCAATACTGCTTGCTTGAGCAACTTTTATGCTGCAGTAGAGGCAATTGGCCAATTTGGCCTTGGGATGAAATCTCCAACCCCATATGAGCTTTCAGAGCCTTTTTTAAAAAAGGCAGTGAATACCACGACGGAAGCTGTAGAACTTAAGAAAGATGCTTGAGCTCAGTATGAGGTTTCTCTTATGACTGATGCTTAGAGTGATAGGAAGAGAAGAAGTCAAATGAATTTGCTTATGAATTGTCCAGTAGGGATTGTTTTTTTGAGGTCTATTGATGCCTCTGATCATATCCATGATGCCCATTACATATTTCAAGTGATAGAGAAGGGAATCAAGGAGGTTGGGGAGCATCTTGTTACAGACAATGCTGCTCCTAATGTTGCTGCATCTAATTTATTGCGCATAGCTTATCCTATAATCTTTTGGACACCATGTGCAGGACATTGTATATACCTCATGCTTGAGGCTCTTGACGGTTTAACCGAGATATCAGGTGTAGTGAAGAAGGCCAAGTATGTTACGAATTTCATTTATAGCCACCACATTACCCTCAGTATGATGCCTAACCTTTACAAAGAAGAAAGCGACTATGAGGCCTAAGGTCACGAGATTTGTGACCTGGTACTTATGCCTAGATAACATACATTCGAGGATAGTGTACTTGAGGCAAATGTTTACCTTGGATGAGTGGAGGGCATACAAGTGGTCTAAGGCTCAAGTTGAGAAGAAGGTGATAGATATTATACTTTTTAAGGCTTTTTGGCGAGGGGTGAAAGATGCTCTTAAGGTATTTTTTCCTCTTATCAAAGTCATTCATATGGTTGATAGTGGCAAGCCTTCTATGGGCTATATATATGATGCTATGGAGAAATGCAAAAGTGAGATAACTCAAAATTTCAATGATGCAGAAACCCGCTATAAGCTTGTTTGGGAGATTATTGATGATAAGTGGGATAAGCAGCTGCATCGGCCATTGCATGCTACTGGTTATTTTTCGAACCTAGCTTTGTTTTATATTGACAATGATATACAACAAATGATACAATTATGGATGGATTTAATAAGTGTGTAGATGTGCTAGTCCTTGATCTTGAAATGCAGGACATTATATGCACTGATGAGCTAATAAATTATTAGTACTCATTAAAATCTTTTGGGAGTCCAATGACGATGAGGCAAATGACCAAAATTAATCCAGGTATTAAATATTATTATATTAATAACATTCTTAAGTTCATTTTCATCAAGTTCAATTGTTCAAGTAATCAAGTATTTCTAATATGTATTTATGATTTTTTTTTTATTTCTTTGCAGCCCATTGGTGGAGCCAATATGGGCATAGTTCTCAAAATTTACAAAAGTTAGCCATTCGGATCTTAAACCTAACCACTTCTTCATCCGGTTGTGAGCGCAATTGGAGTACTTTTGAATGGGTAAGGCCATTAGGGTGATTTGTATAATTTTATAAATAATACATGAACCATAGATATTAGATTTTAATTAGTTCACTTTCATATTATTTTGTTAGATTCATACAAAGAAAATGAACAAGCTTGAACCAAAGAAGTTCAATGACCTTGTCTATGTCAAGTACAATCGATTCTTGAAAGACATATTTACTAAGAGAGATAATAGAGACCTCATCAGATCAAAAAATATGAACAATGTTATGGAGTGGTTAGTTGATAATGATGAGGTCTAAGGGCATGAAAGATTGACATAAGACATGGTTATGGATGCTTCAAGGACATCAGTTGACCCTCCTAGGGCCACTAGAGCTTCTGCATAGAGAACAAGGGTGGAGGAAGAGAAGGAAGAAAAGGCAGATTCACAAGAGACGAAAGAAGACGAGTCACAGTATGTCGAAGAGAGTGACGACTCCATTGACTCCGATGAATATGATGCCAATGCAGCCGACCCAAGATTTTTTGATGATAAATGAATGTTGATTGTTGAATAATTATTAAACTTTGTTACTTTGAAGTTTGAACTTTGATTGAAGTATTGTGTATTGAACATTTGAACTATTGAAGATTCTTTGGAGTCTTCAAGTATTAATTTCATAGTTTTATAATTTCGTCGGTTGGCATTTTTTAAGTTTTAATTAGATATGGATTGTGGAGTATGAACCGACTTATGGATTATGGTTATGCTTATGGAATGTGTACTAAATGCTAATATGTAGTATAATTTGATATAACAGATAGTCTGATACTCAAATAACTGCAGAATACTTATTTGGATTCAACTGGATTGCAGAATCTTTATTTGGATTCAATTGGACCACCCAAGTTCTGGGCGCCCCACCTGGGCATTGGGCGGCCTCGACCCCCAATCCGCCTAGCACTTTTTAAAACATTGGCTCCTATTTGTCTTCTCAAAAACTGAGATTTTTCTATCCCCAAAAGTGCATTTTCTTTGGTAAAGCACAACATGCAAACAATTGGTATTGAAATGTTTTAATGACTGAAAATTGTTTCACGCGGGCTGAACTGCATTTCTACACATGCGACCCAGAAGAATAAAGCATCCATCGTAAAGATGGAAGCAAGTAGGTGGTCCATTTAAAAACAATGGAAACTAAAGGTTCAAATGTTTTTTTAATGAAGTTATTATTTTTAAATTTATTTATTTTTTCGATCTTCATGTTAGAAATTACATATTTTTAAAAATTAAGTCCGAAAATTCATTTCCAAAAATAGATTTTTAAGAGGCGCCGCTTTTCTACATGTGCAGGCTTGTCCTGCATGCTAACCGCATCCTTTAATGATTGTCTGCATAGATCTCTCTCCCCCCCCCCTCTCTCTCTCATAGGTCTTTGCGCCAAATGTTTGATGTCTCACCTGTCTGCTTACAGTGATGTTAATTTGAGGACCTTTGTTGTGCTGTGAAAATGTTCACTTGGTTGTTTCCTCCGCTAAAACTGTTTCTCTTCTTTTGGGGAGCCTTCTTTCTTTTTGTTGGGAGTATATTCTCTCTCTCTTAATTTTCTTTGACAATGCGAAAGCTTCAAAAAATGAATGGTGATACTTTATAGAAGAAAATTAAATTAAGTACACATCAAAGTAGGGATGGATAAGCGAACCCATCCAATGCTCTCATTTCCGTAGTGTTTCATCCATGGAAAATAGTATCTTCTGAGCATTATGCAGAGCTGGTGAACCCCTTTTTGCTCTTTCCACAATGTGTTGGATCAAGAGCTTGCTCACCTCGTCTTCCTCACTATCACTGGACCCTTCATCAGATCTTCCACTGCAACTCCCTGTCTTAACCTTTTCCCATGTCTTTATCTTCTCTTGAACCAATCCTTTCACATCAATTGAGATCCTTTTCGGGCACGGAATCCCATCTCCATTTAATCCCTGTCTAAATTGGGAGAAATGGATTTCTTCTCTTTCGTCTTTTACACACTTTAACCAATTGGTCTCTTCTCTCTGATCTTTCATGGCCTTTAAAAAATGAGTTTCTTTGCTGTCCCCATCTCCTCGGATATTTAAGAAATAGGTTTCTTCATTCTCATCACCTGTTGTGCCCTCTAAGATATGGATTTCTTCTTCCTCCTCACCTGTTGTGCCTTCTAAGAAATGGATTTCTTCTTCCTCATCATCTCTAGTGCTCCTTCCGAGATGGGTCCCTTCTATCTCTCCATCTTTTGTGCTCTTCAATTCTCCCTCGCCATTTTCTACCTGTGTTATGCCCATGTTGACAAACTCCTCGTATGCCTCAAAACCACTATCTGCTCCCTTTGAAGCCCACATATCTGTTTCTCTGGTTTTCTCAGGATTATTAATGCTAATTGGATCGTATCTATCTCTTAGCTGATCAAATTGGCCTTGGTAGTTCCATGTAGGGCTCTCTTGCGTGGACGAAACCTCGCTACTGGAGAATAACTTCTGACCAAAAGATACGTCTATCTCTGGGCGATCATTTTCTAGGCTCTGAAGCCTCTTTTGGCTGAGCTCAAGAGCTGTTTCTAGCTCTACGATTCTCTGTTCAAGCCTTGATTGTATGACTTGGTGTAGGCGTACGCTGAGTTCACGTGGAGAAACTGCATGACACAGAGACTGGGGTGGTGGGGTGACCGACTGAGTGCCATCACGGTTAGAGTCAGTTGTGTCTCCACCACCACCAACCATGTCAGCTCGTAGTTCTCCATGGACAATATCTGCCATACAATCTGGATCAAGCTGCATCAGAAGAGAAGTTTATGCAATATTTAAAATCATAGCATGACACAAATGCTGAAGAGGGAAGATATTACATGGACACATACATTAAGTGTTGGATTTCATGAATGGAGGATTCCCTCAGACAAAAACAACAGGAGTGTGGCCACATACAAAAGTGATGCAATTTCTTGAATGCACAAAGCGACCATCTCTCTCTCTCTCCATTAACTGGTGCAATATCTTAAATGGAGAAGTCCCTCAAAAAAACAATTTCTTGACTGGAGAATGCGGCTACATACATCAAGTGACGCAATTTCTTGAATCCAGAAAGTGCCATCTCTCTCTCTCTCTCTCTCTCTCTCTCAATACAGGTGGCCAGAAGTGCAAAATACTGCAAAATGACGACAAATAAAAATAGATTTTTAGTGATCATCTCTGTTTCACTCCACGTTATAAGGTAACTTTTTCTTAATGTTGGAACCCTGTGACTATGCCTTCAGCATTTATTCTTAAACGTGCTTTCAAAGAAGTCAACCACATTGGAAATCGGCAATCCGGATTGGGTTCAGTAGAGGACCAAACCAATTTCTTTACAGAATAGGGAATCGGTTCGCCAGGTTCTGTCACAAAACAATAACATTCTTTCAAAAGAATCAGTGATCCTAGTCAGAAGGCGATTGTCGCCCAATTTAATTTTTTAATACCTTTCATGTTTTAAGGTTTTAAGACGCTTGAGAATCGGCCAATCCAATTCAGAACCGCCAATTTGGATCATCGTAGGCTGATTTGGGACCTGATCCTGGGTATTTGAAACATTGGTTAAAACTATCCATGTGACGATTCGAACCTCAACGGTCACTAGCTTGAATCCACATGTAATGAGGTAATAGAAGCTTGCAACTAGCTCATTGTTTCAAAAAGCGGACCGCCTAGGCGGATATCCCTGAGCGCCCGCCTGAACCCACCTAGGCGGCCGCCCAGGGCCTGTGCCCACCCAGGGGGGGAACTACGGCTCCTTGAGAGTATTTTTGAGTCATTTTTTTAATACTAAAGAGGTAAAATTGTCGGTTTTAGGTTCACGTGAAACTTAAAACCCATCAGAGGCTATTTTAGAGAGAACCCAAAAAAAAAATATTTCTACTGGGCCACTCAGGGCGCCCGCCTAAGAGCCGCCTAGCGCTTTTTGAAACACTGAAGTAGCTACTGCTTTATTCCATCTAACAAGGGCAAGCAAATAAGATTCCCAATTCATTTCCCCAATTGCAACATAATCTGACAATCAAATTGGCTACAAGAAAAGGTTGGTTATACGTCTGGGAAAATTGTAGATCACCTCCAAAGTAAACTTTCTAGACAATCTCCCCCCAACCAAGCTTTTTTTCGCACCTTCTACCCCTAAACTCTGTTTTGTACCAAATACCCCCCCCCAAGGCAAAAAGTCATTTTTTGGACAAAAATGCCCTTTCCCGTGCTTAAGAAATCATGTTTGGTTAGACATTGAAGAGGACAAGGTTGCCGAACCCTACTACATGGTATTGCCGGAATGAGGCTGCACATTGTCGGACCCATTGCATGATACTGCCGGCTTCACGGACCGAGAGAAAAGTGCTAGACCGCGTGAAGACGGATCAAGCCACAACTGTCGGACCGAAACATGGATGTGCCGGACTATTTGAACAAGTTGCCAGACCCCTTGGTTAGAGTGCTGGACCGTAGACAAATCATGTTGAGATGCCGGACCGAGATAGGTGAACGCTAGACCAATAGACGAGAGATAGTGCGTGGGGTTGTGGGACACTTGGGGGTGATAGGTGCATTTTTGTCCAAAAAAATATGACTTTTTGACTGGGGGGGTATTTACTATAAACTTGGTTTTTGGGTAAAAGTTGCGAAAAAAAGTTTCGTTGGGGGGGGGGGGTTGTCTAGAAAGTCTACTTTGGAGGGGTATATGCAATTTTCCCAATATATAACCTTACCATTAATATTTTCATCTCAAATATCGACTTAGTCCTTCAAACTCATAGACTAATGCACCAAGTGCAGCCCAACAGACTCAAACTAGTTGTAGATAACAGAAATCAGAAGGCAAAGGACTCAAAATCTGAAGGAGATACTCCAAAAGACGTATGTTACTTGAATTAATGTCATACGACAAGAAGGCGGTTGTGTCACAATCTCGCCCCAATGGGTTCAGATACTCTCGACATAGTTTATGAGAATTAATAACCTAGTACAGAGGACTGCCCTAGCCTCTTAAGTCTAGGATCAAAAGCTCTATATACAACTTCTACGTGGGTCATCGCCTTCCTGAATGCTAGAATGCATTCTCCAGTGGTCAGCAGTTTTACATTGGCAACAACACGGCAACCAAAATATTATAGACATGGTGTGATGTTTGTACAAAACAATAAAGCCACAAAAGGATACGACTCCACAAAAGGACATGTCATATCAAAATTATAAAATTACATTTAAAACAAGACAATTAGAGCAAAATTATTTAGAACCAATTTTTTTGTAATGGTTCAGCGCTTTTAAAGCCATAAACGGATATGAGTCCACAAAAGGACATGTCATATCAAAGTTATAAAATTATATTTAAAACAAGACAATTAGAACAAAATTATTTAAAACCAAATTTTTTTTATCCATGAGATATAATCAACATGTGCATAATAAAATTGTGCCAAAACAAAGTGATCAGAGGCTATAAATGTCATTTTTCTTTTGGCAGAAAATAAATGTTGTTGATTTTTCCTAAGACATGCAAAACACTCAATATCACATGCGTAGTTGAAAATTTTATTAGCTGTTCATGCTTAACGAAATTTAAATCCTAATAAAAATTTAACTTACCTCATTAGGGCCAGAAAATCTTCTTTGATGGGCAGATGTATTTATGTTTAATTCCAGTCTCTCCAGTTCCGCCTCAAGCTCTGCCTCTATTTTGCTCATATAGTTGGTATGCTCCTCCCTCTTCTGAAAATCTAATTCGGCATGCTCCTCCCTCTTCTGAAAATCTAATTCTTTCTCATTGGAGCAAGATTGATCTGGTTTCTGATCAGCGAGAGAAGTTGATGGTCTCTGATTTACAGAAGAATCATTGTTTTCTTGATATGGAAATGCATCACTTGTTAGCTCCTTCAAAGTCATTGAATCTTTCATCTCCAACTCTTCTTCTAAATCTTGAACTAAGTTCTCACTCTGCTTCAGCAACTCATTTAACTTGTCCACCTCTTTCTTAGTTGAAAACATAGTGGACATCACACCAACAACAATCCCACAACAAAAGAGAAGCCATCCATCACTTGATCCTGCCATGACAATTTTGTCAGAAAAGACCAATGCCAGTTATGGAGCACGGAACAAATTGTAGAAACACGCTTTTTTTGTAGCGTTTATCGATTGGGTTGTAGTGAAATAATTTTAAGACTAGTTCTCACAAGTGGGAAAGGATAAAGCAGTTGGAAGCAAAATAAACAAGGCATTTACAATTTTCTTGAGTTAGAAAAGTAACTGATTAATGAATAAATTCATGAAAGACCAAGCAAGTCCCTAAGCTAATGCCATGACATGAAAGATTCACTGGTCTAAAATTACAATTGCAAACATAGATTCCAGGTTCAAATCCCATGCTTAATTACCCTCCAAGAGCAAGACCTAAAGCCATGAAAGCCAATCAAGGATCTCAGGGTGCCTCCCCACATATTCTCAGTCTTGATTAATGGCAGTCCCATAGGCTACTTACAGGTCTCCAGAGGGCAGCTCCAAGGACACCCCTTATCACCCTTTCTCTTTACTATAGTTGCCAAAAATTTTCAGCAGATCAATTTTGATCAGAACTTGATCCGAGGTGTCAATTCCTAAAATAGAGGCCCATCGATCCCACTTACAGTACACTGATGATACTTTGGTCTTCTGCAAAGCCTCTCCCAAGCAGGTTGACAAAATTTGGGTGTTTCTCAGGTGCTTTGAATTTGCAACTGGTCTCAAAATCAACATGCAAAAAACAAACTCATGGGTATTGAAATTTGGGGTGGAAACTAATATGAGGTTGGCTGCCAGACTGGTTTGTGGCGTAGAATTGTCGTCAAGCAAATACCCTGGATTAACTTTGTGCACAGGAAAACGTAGAATACACCAGTGGAATGGCGTAATTGGAGGGTTTGATTAGCCTCCTGGAGAGGGCACTTATGATCTTTGGGTGGGAGAGTTACACTTATCAAACCCACCCTTTTTTAGCATCCCAATCTTTAAGCTATCCCTCTATCAAATGCCAATGTCGATAGTTAATAGATTATAGAAAATGATGAGCAACTTCCAATGGTCGGGGGCCCATCTAGCCAAACAATGCATCTGGTTAACCAGTCCACTGTATGCAACCCCAGAAAGCAGGAGATTTGGGTATAGATTGATTAAAGACAAGAATACTGCCATGTTAGGCAAGTGGATTTGGCACTTTGTGACACTTTGAAGGAAGGTCATCCATCAAAAATATAGATCACATGAGTATGGTTGGTTGCCAAAGGCCACGCCAAGCCCTGGACGTCTGCAGCATGGAAAGGGGCATTCTCGGCATACTCTCCCTTCGCTACCAAGATTCGCTTGTTACCAGAAACTGGCGATAGAGTTCGAGCATTGTTGATCAGCTCCCATCTTTATTCTCGCTACACTCTAACTATCCATTCTCCCTTGCCGAGGTTATAGAATTGTTGGGTGAACACCAAGTATAGATCCAGCTGTTTGGATGGCTAGCCATATGAAGAAAGATCCTTTGGACCAGTTACAAAAATTACGAAAGCGTGGCTTTACCACGCCCAATCGATGCATCCTTCGCAAAGATATTGAGGTTAGACAACCTTTTCCTCACCCTGCTGTGAAGCCAATGTTTGCAAACATTTGGGGCAGAATGGGTAGTGTACTATTGACCAACACTTCTGGGCATATTTCTCACCCCTCCTCCTCGGGGACGAAAAGGCAGGACTAATACTTTGGAGGGCCTCAATTCTTGCTTTGTTGTGGAATGTATGGATAAAACGTAACAGGATGACCTCTGAAGGCTAGGTAATGATTATTCTATGTTAAGGAGAACATCAAAACAGTGGTGATTGTGGGCAAGACAACCTAATGGTTTCAAATCTTAGAAGACCTCAATTTCCTACTAAACTGCGACATTATAGCCAGATCTGGTAGAATCTCAACACTAGGTCATCTGCTGGCAATCGCCAGAACTAGGCACCATCAAGTTAAAATTGATGGGTGTTCATTTGGAAACCCAGGCTGGGCAGGCGTGGGAGGAATATTCAGTGATAGCTAGGGAAACCTCAATTTTATCCTTTATAGGGACCATTTGCAATGCAACTTCATCAATGGCAGAGGCACGCACCGTCTTACAAGGCTTCAAGCTCTTCAATAGAAGTTGGTGAACTTGTTGTTCATCAAAGGGGATTTGAGAAGTACCATCAATTGCACCAATGGTGTCTCTACTTGCCCATGGAGACAGGATCTGATCTTTGAAGAGATTTTTCTGATAAATGCCCCACTTAACATTACTTTTTATCATACTCATCAAGAGGCCAATAGCATAGCAGATAGCTTGGTTAAACAGGGGACTCTTAGCACACCTATAGTGCTCAATCCACCCTGACGTGTGACACCACCTCCAACATTTATGCTCCTTTTTGACTGAGCAGCTTCTTCTTTCAGGAAGGCCCTCTCCAACTTTGTACACAGTATACAGTATACTGCAATTGGTATATGCATCACTTTAAATACCTTTTTTTCGAAAGAGGTTCTAGTAAAATTCTTTACCAAAATAACCAATATACTGCCATACATTTTAAGGATCACTATCTTTACCAAAATAACCAAGAACTTTTGATAGATCTTTGTCACTTTAGCACTTGTTAGAGCCACATGGTGTCTTAAGCTTTACCCATCAGTTCCAATAGTCTTCTTTTGAGTTTTATCTTTTCATGTAACATGTGCAATTAATTATGATCAAATATTAGTTTTCTTGCAAAGCTCAATACTTATTTGAGAAAGCTAAGGAAATCTAAAGTGGGAACGGGTTGGGAAGGAATGGGCAGAAAATTTCCTATGATCAAGATTGATCACCCACTCCACAGACACCGACCCTGTAAATACACACACTTATATTGAAAGTAATCTTGAAGATTAATTTCATTAATTAAAAAATAAAATTTTCACCAAAAGTTAACTTCTTTAATTAATAAAATGTTTCATTAATATAAAACACAAAATTACGTGTATTTGCAACGACATGCACAAAACTGGACTCTACTTCATGTATCACCTATTATCTTTACAAAAAGGTGACTGCGATATGAAGTCTTCAAGACATCATCACTTGCTAGCTGATCAACAACCGCACATGTTTATCTACTCGGATGTTTGAAAGAGACATTAAGATCCCTGGTCAACTCAAATATTTCAAAAAGAGATAAAAGGTTTGTTAAGGTCCATTGAAACTCAGTCTTCCTCAATTTGTATGTTCCTCCACTCAGGATATCTATTTCTCAGTCCCACACTTCGAGCCCATGCTTCAGCTTTGTATGTACAGTACCTTGTAGGTGATAATGAGTAGAACCTAAAACCTTTTTCTAGCTCGTTGTGAAATACTCTTACAAGAGCAGCACATACTAGGCTTCCTTTTGGACTTCCATCAAATTTCAATTCATTTTTTTTTTTTTGATAAAGTTAATGTTGTATTTAATAAGAAACGTAATACATAAGTCCAAAGAGAGCGCCTACAAGCAGGGCCTCTCAGCCAAAAAAATGAGGAATCCTCAAAGAAGAGGTCCTGTACCAAAAATGAGGGTCTAATAGCAACACACTTTACAATGATGTACCAAAAAGGCAAAAATAGGGGTTGTAGAGAGATGTAGAACCAAAAGTGGGTAAAGATCTCGTCATAAAGAGACAAAAAGATAGTCGCAGCCTTGTAATCTAGGAACCCAAAAGTATAAAGTGGCCACGACTTGTGCGATCGCTCCTGCCTTAGCTAGGTGGTCTGCCAGGTCATTTGATTCCCTCAAAATATGCGTCCATGAGACGACTGTAGCTTTGCAAAGGTGGAAGATCTCGTCATAAATGGAAGCAAGGTACCAGGGTGGTGTACCAAGACCAGCAGCCCAAGAAATAATATTGCAGCCATCCCCTTCCACTAGGAGAGGTAGACCCCACTCAAGGTCGAACATCTTGAGGCCCGTTAGCAGAGCCAGAGATTCAACAAGCTGTGAGTCAGCATGGCCGATATGTTTGAAAAAGGGTGCTAGGATGTTCCCCTGGTGATCTCTAAACACCCCACCTATACCAGAGGGGCCAGGATTCCCAAGGGAACACCCGTCAAAATTAAACTTGACTGAACCAGGTGCGGGAGAGGCCCAACCACCATGTCGTGCTGGGCTGACGGTGTTGAACCATGAGAACCTACTACCAGTTCAAAAGTACGGAGGAAGAAGAGATGTCCCTGAAGACTTTGTGATTAGAGGCCCAAAAGATCACAAGAGTGTGAATCTAGTGAAATAAAGCAGAGGTTTCACATTTGACTCCACTTCTATCCACAGGACCCATATCATGGCTGCTATGGACGCCTTCCAAAGCAGCTTGCCAGCTTTGGGCCAAGGGGAGTCCTCGGCGAATTTGAAGAGGGCAGGGATGGAGGCGAGCATCACCCAGGTCAAGCCAAAAAGCTGCAAGAGCCTGCTCCACAGGTTATAAGCCAAGTCGTAGTGGATGAAGAGGTGAGAGTTGTCCTCTTCTTCGCTAAGGCACATGACGCATCTATTCGGGATAGGAATCCCCCTGCGTTGGAGTTGGTCCACAGTTAGCGCTCTTTCAGAACCTGCGATCCAGTTGAAAGCCTACACTTTCGGGGGTGCTATCGAGGACCAAACCTTGGACACCACTGAGTTGGGGTGGTCTATGAGTTGAAGCAAGGTATTATAGAAAGAAGAAACCGAGAAGGAACCCGAAGGAGCCGGGGTCTAGACGATACAATCCGTACCAAAGAGGGCAATGAAAGTATCATGAAGCTGGGCAGAGAGGGATATAAAATCAAGTAGTTCGGCGTCAGAGAGAAAGCATCTAAAAGACAAGTTCCAAACCCTAGTATTTCCAGCTATCGATAGTTCTTCCGAAATCCAGGAAGAAGGATTGTGGAAAGAGAAAACAAAGAGGGATATTGATCCCTAAGAAGAGTATGGCCCAACCAAAGGTTGGACCAGAATCGAACCCTACTACCAACCCTCGGGTGGAACCGAATGAACTGTTTAAATTTAAAAAGAGCTGACAAGAAAGATTTCCAGGCCCCAAAAGACCTACTCAGGGTTCTGCCCTTCGGCAGCCAGGCATCAATGGGGATTCTATACTTATAGCGAAGCCCTTGTGTCCAAAGCAGGTTTGAATTGTTCGCCAGTCTCCACCACCATTTTCCTAACAGAGCCGTGTTCTATTTCCTCAGAAGGCGGATCCCTAAACCTCCTTGATGTTTAGGTTGGCATACCCTGTCCCATGATATGAGGTGGATCTTTTTAACTCGAAATCCCTTGACCAAAGGAAGTTCCCCATCAGCTGCTCCAGTCGATTGGCCACTGTTGCAGACATATGAAAGAGAGACATAGATAGGGGTGTTGGAGAGGGTTGCTTTAATGAAAGTATTTCTTCCCACAAAAGACAGGTACCTCCCCTTCCATCCGGCTAACCAACAGTCAACTCTATCAATGACATTCACCATTGTCTCTTCTTGGGCTTACCAATTCCCAGAGGCATCCCCAGATAGCTGGTTGGGAGATCCTCCACCTTACACTTCCAATCTGGAATCAAGGCTCTAGTTTCCAAAGGTGAGAGTGAGACCCTATCATAGTGGACTTTTCCATATTTACTTTGAAACCCGTGGCATACTCAAAACACCTCAGGAACATACATAGGCATTCAACATCCTCTACGGTGGCATCGATGAACACTAGGCATATGTAGGCATTCAAATTTCAATTTTATTGTCCCTTCCTCAGGTGGTGTCCATTTTTCCCAAGGATCATTCTTATCCGGTTAGGCCTGCTCCACACTATTTATTTCCAAATTCCACAACTGAGTATTCCTAAAACTCTTTTCTGGCTGTAGCCCAGGAGATGATCAAAGCCCTTACCCAATAAATGTATAAGCAGCGCATGCATTCTCTCAATTATCAATATTTTCCTATCAAGAGTCGATTATCAGCTAAAGGAGAGAAATATTTTCTTTTTTAACTGTCTTTTATTTATTTTACTATTATTATTAATATTAGGGAAATGACCTTTTGAGACCCTCCCACACCCATGTGTGTAGGACCCCAAAGGATCACCATTAAATTTGGCATAGATCTCTAGAAAAGTCAAGTCCCACACCCATATGATAACTTTTCTAAAGATCTGTACCAAAATTAATGGTGATCCTTTGGGGTTCTACGCACATGGCTGTGGGAGGGTCTCATAGGATCATTACTCTTATTATTATTATTATTATTATTATTATTTTGGTGGGGGGGGAGGAGAATAGACGGGAGGGAATCTAAATTTGAAATGGTTTTTGAATGAAAAAAGAATGGGGTTGGACTTTAGCCCTTTGTCCCTACCTCTTGGCTCTTGCCTCATGCTAATTCTTGGAATTCTTTTCAAGGGTTTTCCTTCCTTATTTCGACATATGCATTATAGGGTTGATTCAAACCCCAAAAAAAACAAATCTCTACTTCTCTGCATCAAGTGTCAATACATAAATTAGAGCATGGTAGTTGGTACCATGTACAAGTTCTCTGGGCCCAAGGAACTATACAAAAATTAGAGTTTACTTCATACAAAGAGAGTAATAAAACCTTAATTCTATGTCTAATGCTAAATTCATCTGTAAGCATCGGAGTTTTAATGTTGGCCAAATATATAAAGTGTATTTTAATCAAAGCAAAAGCTTAATCCAACTTATAGTCTTTCACATCAATCGACTAAGCTGAACTTTTCATCAAATGTGGACTTTTAAGGTTAATTTCCAACAAGACCAATTTTGTCAAATACATGGTTCCTTCAACAATGAAGATCAATTATCGTTCTTCCTGGTTTCATAGGATTATATACTCTGCATTTTGATAAAGTTACTCATATTTCTATTCTTATAAGCAGACACAGATAGGTTGTCAACATAGAGTGTAATTGCAGGGGAGTAAAGGCCGAAATACGAAGCAAATGTTCATAAGAAATTATTATCAAACTAAACAAACAAATAACAACAAAAAAGAATATGGCAAGTTAACAATGAAAGCTGATATCATTACCTAGTGAATGGAGATTTTTACTTGCGGGTCTATCATTCGAAGCTTTGAATCTTCCAAACCGCCTCTTTCCTTTTTGACGCTTCCTTGTGATATGGTTCTCTCTCAACTCTGGCTTAGATAGAGGAGGAATTCCCATTACTTTTTTTAACGGAGGAATTCCCATTACACTTTCATTTCCTTTTGCTATTGTCCCATCTTCCTCTTGCATTTTATGTTCTAAGCTTTGAAATTGAGAAGCTGCTGGATTATTACTATTCTCACTGCTTCTACAACCATCGCTTATAAGAGCTGGTCTTGTCACCCTTAAATATGGAGATGGCAGAGGAGTGAACCCAAATTCTCCCATTTCCTCTCTCTCTCTACATAACTGAGCAATAAGACAACTCTCGAGAGCATTCACAGGCTTCACAGGAGCCCTCCACGACCTTTGCCTACAATGAAACTCCCTAGTTTTGCAGGACTTGCTCCTAAAATCAACTTCTCTAGGTGAAAATTCAGGCAAAATTAAACTTCTCTCTTCATTTGAATCTGAAAACAATTTACCAACAGACCCAGTTTCCTTCTTGCAGAACTTTGTCTGCAAACCCAACAACAGAAAACCCTTTCTCTCTCTACAACCCACTTGGGTTTCAGGATCATTGCCACTGGTTGAAGCCATTGAACAAACATTAATATCTTCACATTCTTGACCGCTCGAATTTTCAGTAGAGGAAAAACCACTTACACACTGCGTTCCTGAGATTGCTCGTTTCTCAAGATGTCGGCTCCGAAATTCTTTTCTCTTCCTATAATTCCCACAATGGTTTTCCCTAAGGTGGGTCGAATCCAAATGCCTAGAATTTTCTCTCTGTATTCAATCAGCCTAAATAAATCTACCTGGAGATGGAGCATATGGTGTTTCTCTCTCTTTATTCACGTTTTGCCAAAAGTTAGAGAGATAACCAGTACCAGCAGCTGCTAAAACAACCCATATATCCATACCTCTCTTTCAAAACCCAAAACCCATTTCACAAAAACTACAAAGATAAGAACACCAAGGCTTTCTAGCCACATTAAAACCAGGGACCCAATAGAAGAGTGAACCAAAATTTTTATCTTTCCCAAAGATTTAGGGAGATGGGTATTTGGGGTGCAAAGCAGAGAGGGAAGGAGAGTGTTAAACCACTAAAAATGGACCATTTCTTACCTGAAAGAAAGATTCAAGAAGGAGAGAGAAAGACAGGGACTTTAATGGTGGAGACAATGCACTTGCCTGCTGATGACCATGGAGATAACCCACTCCAATGCTTAGAGAGACAGAGAGCATTGACATTAAGATAACTCGATCATTTCAAGCCCAAAGAAAGCTGTGGATCCAAAAGCTCGGTGGAGCAAGGCCCAATGCCCTATTATCTAGGACAGAAATTTACTAGTGAGAGAAAATTAAGAGAGACAAATAGGTTGGCGACAGAAATTTCCTAGAGTGAAAATTAAGAGAGAGATAGGGGGAGGTTATATTTTGTATTTAGTGTAGATATTTTGTAAGGGCACCTTGAGGTAGGCCCATTTTGGTTCATTTATTATTTATTGCCATGCCTTTCCCTTCTTTATTTTTTATTTTTTATTTTTATTTGGGGCTTTTTTGTGATTTAAAATAGAAGGAAAATGATGGTTATTCTTATTACTATTTTTCTTTTCCCTCTTTTGCATTAAAAATGGAAGAAAAAAGTTTTAGGGTTTGATGCAAAGAACAGAACGGTTTTTGAGGCATTGGGGACCACGACATTCAACAAGGCATTGTTTGGTTTTTGAAGGTTGGCTTCAAAAGGAAGTTCTTTGGTTTGGTTTTTTTTTTTAATATAGTCACTGTTGTGTAATAAATAATACCCATTGGACCATGCAGTGTTTTTTCCGGGGGGGGGGGGGGGGGGGTAAACCAATTTAGGGGTTTTATTTAGGACTCCAAATTTGGGGAATTAGCGTCATCAAATCGCACTTTTTATGTCTGAGAAAACCATATTCAAAGATTGAATATGCACTGTTCAATTTGGGAGGTGAAAACCATATTCAAAGATTGAATATGCACTGTTCAATTTGGGAGGTGAGTTCTAAATTCTAAAAATCCTTTTAAAAAGAAAAAATGGTTAAAAAAGGCTTAGATTTTATTAAAGAAATAAAGCCTCATCTTAAAACTTACTAAAATTGTGTTCGGGTATTAGAGAACTTACAAATCGATCATCTTGGTTCTCAACCTTGACCATTATTGCTATGAAAAAAATTGGAAAAATTACAGAAAAAAACCCGCAAGACCACACTTTCTATATAACTTACACTAAACTTAACATTTTCTCACACTTTTTTTTACCAAAACAAACTTTCTATGCAAATACACTCCAAGGGAAAACATTCATTTTTTTTAACAGAAATACCTTTTTAGTACATAAAAATCATTTTGGTTAGATTTGAAGTTGACTTTGGACCCCAATAGAGCGCACCATCACATTGCCGGAGCGCACCACTGTGAGACCACTCTAAGACAACTACCGGACCGCCCTTTACATAGTGTCGGTGTCCTGGAATCCAGTAATAACTACTGCCAGATCGCCCTTTGCGACTACCGGACTGCCTTTTGCAACTGCCGGACCACACTTTACACAGTGTCGGAGCCTTACTACTGGATTGCACTTTATACAGTGCTGGAGTCCGACTGCCGGACCATACTTTACACAGTGCCAAAGCCCTACTGCCGGACCACACTTTACACAATGCTAGAGCCCTACTGCCGGACTACTTTAGATAGTGCTGGAGCCCCTATAATGTCCAAAATGTTTTTCAAAGGTTTCGAGGTGGAGCTTTACTTTCTGCTTTTCATAAAGCTTAGCCCTATAGAAACTCCACCTTTTAAAAGTAGCCATAATTTTTATCGCAAAATTTCCATCATTGTCAAAACATTTTTCCAACTAATTGGGCTTGGCTATATAAATCCCGGTCCGTCATTCTACTCTATTAAAGGTCATACCTTTAGCAAGGTCGTAAGTCTTTATATTTTTTCTCAATACTTCTAATCATAACTTTTTGGGCTTACCCCTTGCCCTTTTTGGGCCTTTCACTTAAACAAATTCGCACCTCCTAATAGGTACTGCATCAGGTCTACACCGTACCCACCTAATTCTGTTCTCCCTCATCTTATGGTGTCACACTTAAAGTTTTTTTTAACATATTCATGTTGAATTCTATCCTTTTTTATCTTGTCACTCATCCATCTTAATATCCTTATCTCCACTAGACTCATTTTATAGATATGTTGTTTTTTTTTACCGTTAACATTTTTCCCCATAAAAGATGATAGACATAATCACGGTACTAAAGAGAATGTGAAGGAGGTTTGATTAGAGCACACAAAATGTGCTCTCCTAACTCCCTTGTGGACTTACTTCACACGCTTGCCTCTATAAAATAAACCCACGGGTACGTTTGTTTAGAACGTTAGAGAGGAAGTGACTGCATTTCCCTTACATTAGTTACAAAATGAGTGGACCACATAAGAGAGAGATGATCTCCTCCATTGATGCAAGGGCCACACTAAATATCCTAGGTTCGCATCCACGAATAGTTTATTTTCTCTCTCATAGTCGACTACATTCTTTGGACCTGAAAGCTCTTATTTTCTCTCTATCAAGTTTACTTCTATCAAGTTTACATTGTGTGTCTTGATAGAATACATCATCATTATAGTCTTTTTTTTAATTAATTAGATTGGTTATATGAATCATGTTTTGTCATTCTACTCTATTTAAGATCATACACTCAGTAAGGCTATAAGGTTTCACGATTTATAATGAGTTTTAACAAAATTTTATGTTGACTGGCTACTTAACACAACCCAGCCCTTTTATTTGAGAAAAAATTTAAGGTCACCACCCTTATATCAGATTCGATGGACAACATACTCCTTTATCTTGAGTCCGCTCTAGCCCTCCCTTGCACGACAACTACAATGATGGTAAACAAAAGCCAAAAAAAAAAAAAAAGTGGAAAAGAGGGCCCAGCTGGCTGGCGTAGCCTTGCACTTGGGCCATATTTCGTAGCCCAAGACTAACTTTTTAAGGCGAGCTGACTGGGCCCATGGCCAGCCCTACTGGTACTACTTTGTGTCCTCTCTTTCAAACCATGCTTGTGTAGAGGACGCCACCAAATATACACCCTGTTCAGATCCTAAACAATTCTTTTGGAATTGTACATTGTATTCTCCCATGCTAAGGTCCCTCGCTCCTATTTTAGACTGTATTCAAGAACTCGGCATGTCTTCTTTGGACGCGGCTCAAGTTACTCGGAACCTATACCATACCAATTATAGAACAGCGATACTTGGATGACACGAGTCTCGCCTATGGTTAGTCAAGTCACCGAAATTCGATCGTGTCCGTGTAGGCTTCAAAATTAGACTCGTCGAGTCAACTTGGGACTGGCCGAGCCGGCTCTCTCCAGGGAATGGAGTACACCATTTTCATTTACAAAAGCTTTTTAAGTCTGAATCAAAATGTAGTAACAAATCAGAAGTTAACATTTTGTCACTCAACGTCACTACTCACCACACCTGCAGTGTACTTACTGCTGACCTAACTAGAATAGGTCGCCCTATTTAGAGTTCAGCGCATACAGTATACTCCTGGAGGAGCATATTATGCATCTCCAGCCTCCCTCAAAATGCCAACTTAGGAGAATTTTTAAGCCTTATCCTTCAAAATTTAGACTCTCCATTCAGTTTCGAGGCATAAGTTTTTTTAGTACATAGCAAGATAATTTGAGATTATTATTAATTTTCTTTGCCGAGATTATTCCATGGGTTACAAAGGTTACATCCAATAATTGGAGATCTAAAAAGTATCCATGGACTTTTCCCGAGGGAGGAAAAGATAGTATCATCCACTCCACTGTAGTAGAAAGTCTTTTCGGTTCAGAGTTTAAACAGTATTTATAGTTAGAGAGAGAAACCTAGTGTGAATTCATTTCAAAAAGAGACAAATGCATGTGAGTGGAACCCACATTCAAGTCCTTGGTTCAATTAGGGGTACTGTCATAATACGAGGGCTGCCCTCGAAGCCATCTCACTGGTGAACTTGGAAATTTACCCCATGAAAAGCCTTCTCTCTCATCCCTTATTCATCTATTGCATCTACCAATCAAACAGAGGTAAAACGGTAACTGAGAGCTGGGTTGAATGAATGAGTATTTTCTGCTCACATCTATTTCATATACTATGTCCTCCCTCACATGAAGAGTATTTTCTTCTGTTCTTTTTGGACAACACAAATAAAACTGTCCTAGAAATCAGTGAATTTTTAGGCTCATCCAAGAATGCATGTTTGTTCAGTATATTATCTAGAGAGAGAGAGAGAGAGAGAGAGAGAGAGCGTTCCAAGGAAAAAGAAAATATTAGAGAAGGGTGAAATGAAAATATAAGAGAAGAACTTGGTTGCTTTACGAGACAGTAATATAATATACAAGTTTTGAGAGAGCCAACCCACCACAAATAGAGAAAATTACATAACCCTAAAACATTAATGGCAGAAGTTCAAGAGCCCAAGAGCATGTAACAAAAAAATAAAAATAAAAATAAAAACCCTAGAAGCAAGACTTAGCTTACACCCAACAAAACAGAATGGCCAGCTCTATAGAAGCTGAACCCACCATCCAAAACCATCACTTGTCTATATTAACAGCTCCAAATCTTAAACCTCAACATTCATGGAACCCTAATTTCTTACGGTCTCAAACTGTGGTTGCCAAAATTTCTCTCTGAAAATACAGTAGTCTGAGCTTTTTCTCTGAAATTTCGCCAAAATTTCTCTGAAATACAGTAGTCTGAGCTTTTTCTTGAGGTTTACAAATCAGGCAGGGAAACAATTAATTCAATAGTCACGAACAAAATAATTGGCCAACCTTTCCATACTTTAGACAAACACCATAGTTGCTTCAACTTTTTGCTCTTCTTTATGACTAAATATCCTTTCCAAGGTTATAGGGCCCAGAATGGTTTTGAGGATGGAGGCTTCGTGGAACTGGGTATTGGTGGTTTTTCTGCAACTTCATCATCTTCATCCTCTTCGCCATACTCAACGAGCTTGAGTGAAGGTTCTGAAGAAGTCGAAATACTTTGTATTATCTATCCAACTAAATATCTATATTTATGTATCCAAACGTATATCGACCTATACCTCCCTATAGAGGCATGTGTGAAAAAGCGCGTATGGTTTATAAGGAAAACTTGACGCACATTTCAGCACCGAATTTCAGGAAAGAAATCCAAAAAGAAACAGGAAATATTTTGAGAAACAAAAAGAATGAAAAGCAAGATCCCTCTCAAAAGAATTCTGAACCCTGACTCTATTTCTCTATTTCTGTAACATAAATGATGATATTTGGAAACATTTCACCTTTCAGCTCCCGAATTGAATGAAAATATGCCCATCTTTCACTTAATCAAGTGAAGGAAAAAGGGAAACACGGTAACTGAGAGCTCGGTTGCAAATCCAAAATGCGACATAATCTAAATAAACATTTAATATCAACATGGGGAATGAGGAAGAACACAACCAACTTTTACGGTTACTAAAAGAAGAAAGAACATAATTTACTTTGTAGTGATCCTAACCTGCAATAACTGAGTTGCCTCCCGCAGGCCTGGACACAGAGGTCACAACTTCTTTTTCCGGAGGGGGAGGCATGAATTTGGGAGGAGGAGGCGGCATTGACTTAGGAGGAGGGGGTGGCATTCCATTGGTCTCTAACTGCACCAATTTCTTTGGTGGCGGTATCATCTGACCACTTCTAGTGATTGACTCTTCCAAAGAAACACCTGGCTTAAGAAATTCCGACCCTTGTCGTGAGTTCTGGAAAAGAAAAGCAAAAACTTTCATATCCCTTCAACTCCTTTAGTTGGATAAGCAAAATACACACACACACACACACAGATTTGGTCTGGGGGTGGGGGTGAGAGTGGGGATGGGGTGGGGGGTGGGTGTGGTAGGGTGTGTGGGAATATCTTATGTCAGTTAATAAAACTGTGAACGAGACAAAAGATCCATAGATTGCTATGGTTCTATCCAAGTATGAAAAGTTTTGGGATGACGAAATTTCTTTTGACGAAGGGAAGGATCTTGAGAAAAGGATTCAAAAGAAGAAAACATGCAGCACAGTCAAGAAGAGGCGAAAAGGATAGGATAATAAGAATCATTACATAACCATGCCTCAAAATGGCATGCAGAATGGCCCATGAACATGGGAAGAAGAGTTTAAGTTTTAGGATTTAGGATTAAGGTTGTTATGGTTTACAGGGTTTTAGAGTTTTTACATAAGGTTTTAGGATCAGATTTACGACCAGAACAAATGGTAGCATAAACAGTTCACAGCTAAACACATGATGAATATGAAATAAAATTTCATAAAGCAGCAGGCTGAAAGCAATGGCCCTGGATTCCAAGATCAAATAGCCTTCCATCAGCCGACAAAAGAGAGATGGCTCTCAATGCATCAAAATCCAACTTCAAAAACCCTGTGAAACATACAAACGAATGGTGCAACCAACAGGTCCTCTACTAGCCTGTCAGCCTGATAGAAGGTCAGAGAAAATACCTGGAATAATTAGAACTTATCAGCATGACAATAATAGGAAATAAATAAGAAATGATAATTATGATTGTTCAAGTCCCTTCAAAGATAACAGTTCGAGCATTACATGGGAAGCAATTTTTTTGTTTTTTTTGCAAATTTTCTAGCAATGGTTAGTGGTTTCAGGAAAAGACCTCGAAGCCTCAACCCAGAGAAAGTAAATACATCTGGATCAATTTTAGCTCATGGTGAAGAGAGTAATACTATTCATTATTTCATGTGAGGACAGGTCAAAGTGCAAATATAACCCACCCTCCTCCAAAAGTCTCTTTTTACTTTTCACACACTTATTGCTACCACTTTACACACTCATTCTGCAATATTAAATTCAGAAAGTCATGTTCAAGCGAATGCTGCACTGGAAAAGAGTGGAGAAAAAAAATTTTGATGAATAAAATAGAAACCCAACTTCTACTCTGCAAAGTTAATCTCCCGCCACAAATAAAAAATTTTATACCCTAGAGAAATCCTAGGCCTAGACAGATATTTCTTAAAGCCACAATGTGGTAGACAAAACCATCAATCTAATTCTAGATGGTAACAAAACTTATGGTTACAACAGAATTTCAGACAAAATCTCAGTATCCCAGCGAGAAACCCAAACCATATTGACTCTCTGAATCTTCCTCAATGATGGAATCTCTTGAGAATTTATTACTTGAATCCTCACCTAAAACATTGAACACAATACCTGATGAGCAATTGTCAGTCCCTTGGGATTAACTGGCAACTCTTGAAACTTCCGCCTTTGTTTGTTAACTGCTGAACAATCAGAGCTCGAATTCATCTTAGGCAATGCACTGACTGTTGATGAGGTGGAAGAAAGCTGAGAGGCTGGAGCAGGCGGTTGTCTCAATGCCAAAGCAACTTGCTGCAAAGGAGTAGCCTGAGGATATATCCCCTCGTATCCACTATATCTTGTTCCTCCAGCTAGTGAAGGCCCAGGATAACTGAGTGACTGAATTGGACGTTGTCCATAATTGAAGGCACTACCAGGTTGATGCAAGCTTGGTCCTTGAGAACAGGTGGTGGAGATCCCCATGGAAGTAGAAAAAGGTAGTGCTGGTACATTTGCTGTGGAAATTGAAGGTTCTGTTGTTAAGTTGGTGGACAAGGATGTCGTACCCACAGGCCCATTTGCACTTCCATTGGCTTCTTTCAGTGCGCTTTCTATTTTAGTTAACAACTGTTGAGGAGGGGGAACCGCATTGTAGACTTTGCTGGAAGACACCCTAGATGATATAAAAATGGTACATGATGTTCATTAGCAGTAGTTTCACAGGAGTATTATCACCCTAGAGCAATATGTGATCTTTTTTCTTTTTTTTTGACAATATATGAATTATGATATGCACCATGATGAAAGCCTAACAATAAAGTCGGAGAGTGGAAGTATAAAAGCATATAACACTACCCACAAAGTAATCCTCAAAATCAAGGGTGATACAAAATCCTCAATGAAATAAATGTTACTGTTTTCTCCTCGATTACTTGCAAAAAAGTTTAACTAATACTACATTTCAAGTGCAAATTAACTTATGCGAGTAAAGGAAGAGGGTCCTGCTCCCTCACCCCATGATGGCTCCCTCAGCAGTTAATAAACAAATACATTCCATCTAGCCAGATAAATATATGAATCATTGCTAGCACAGAAAACAAGGAAATAAATTGATACAATGTGTAATTTAGAATTCCAATTCAAGTAACTAATAAGTGGGGATAAACCAATTACAGAAAAAAAGAAAAAAATCAAAAAAAGAAAATAAGATCAAATTCTTACAGAACATTACTATCATGACATAATTTAATACCAAATATATTAGAGCAGAACATTGTCAAAAATCAGCCAGTCTAATGGATGCTAACCTTGTGTAATTTAGAATTCCTACTCAAGTAACTAATAAGTGGGGATAAACCAATTACAGAAAAAAAGAAAAAAATCAAAAAAAGAAAATAAGATCAAATTCTTACATAACATTACTATCATGACATAATTTAATACCAAATATATTAAAGCAGAACATTGTCAAAAATCAGCCGGTCTAATGGATGCTAACCTTGATGCACCACACTCCACACTGATTGTATCCAGAAGATTCTCTGCCAGCCGCTTTGCATCTTCAAGACTCTTCAAGGTATTACCAGCCAAATATAAGTGCAAAGGTTGTTGTGGTTCTGCAACAAAAGAAAAATGTACTAAATTGTGTCAACTGGCAAATTGAACGGCATTGAGGCGAAGTGCAGAATTATCTATCAGAAATAAGAGGGCCAGGTGTAGATAGAATCCACAACCTTCAGAATATGGACCCTCAACACCATCTGAGCCTTGTCCTCTCAACATAACAGTAGCTCCTGTTTCATTCATAATGTGGTTTATATACTGGTCCTGCATGTACAAAGCCAACCACCACCAGCACAAAAACAATCTCTCCCAAGGGTATGGAGAAGTCAGGGACAGCTTTAAATCATTAGAAATCTTGTCTTGAAGAATGTAACGATAACTAGATAATTGCTTACAACCAGTACATACAATAGAAGAAAAGAACAAAATGATATACAATAGGATGATTATGTTCAGCACAGAAGCAAACAAGACTCTTTTGGGGCGTAGATTATATGAATTTGTACCAACCAATTACCAAATGCGGACATCATCTAATCACACACATTGAGTAGGATATCTAAAAAACATTGACATATAAATGAGCTAAAAGAGAGCAAAAATAAAAATTGATAAATAAAAAAAATCTTACAAGGATCATTAAAAAGAATTAGAAGGTCTCTGAAAGGATACAGACCAGTATGTTAGTCATTACACGAAGGAGACAAGCATGACTATTTTTTTTGGAAATATGTATATTACTCAAGAATAAAAGAAGCAAGCACATAGTACCCATCTTTCTTTAAAAGATAAATTAATTACAACACATAAAGCCCAGGCATAAAATCAATAAACAGCAACCTAATTAACTGGCATTCCAGACAAAGGCATACTGACAAGATATCCAAAAAAAATGTAGCTGAGGCAGTGAAATGCTTACACTTGGCCCACGAATCCGAGCAGCAACATTCAAGGATGGATTGGGCTCAAAACCCAAAAAGACACATGCACTGAAAGGCTTATTAACCTATGTTCATCATGCAACCAAAACATGAAAGAGGTTAGTAACCCTAATATGGCACATTCCATTATTAAAAGACAGAAAGACCACCGACCTGTACTCCAGTGCCAGTTAATGGGAGGAAATTATTAGAAAATAGCTGGGGAATCTGCCCTTGTTTCATTATTTCCTCCACCATGGCCGCAGCACGGTCAACAGTTTTAATCCTTTTTGCTGTGTCTTTAAGCTGGAGAGGTAGTGTTACCAAGTCAGTGCTATAACCATCATCAGTGCTTGTTCACACGATAGAGAGAGAAGTCGGAGCAAGAAAGTTTTTCACTACATATGGTAAGGCTATAGTAAGTTACCTAGGAAGTCACCTATTGCTTTTTGTTGGGGGTACGGGTCAAACATCATAAAGAATTTTTTCTTTTTTTAACAGAAAAATTGGTTCCTTTCCACTATGTACTGAACTAATCTCAATCAATGGTATTCATATTTTAACAAAAACTCTCCAAAAGACCATATGATCAAATTCCTATAGGGTTCACCACAAACCCAAAAAACATATCCAGAGGAATTTTAGCACTTGATTTTTTTGAAACAGCTCTTCACTCACTATGCTATCAGTTTAAAAACAAAAGAAAAAGAATTAGGGCTCTTGTATTGTAGACTGGATCATCCAATAGATGGATAGTCCATAGTCATAGTTAAAGCAGGAACCGCCATCCAATGTAATGGTGCTTAGTCAACACAGGAGAAAATGACGGCAACATCCATAGAATTTTTTTTATTGGTTGGTATTTATAATTAATTTTCTATTTTAATGTTAAAAGCATCACTCTCAATGTTTCAAAAAATGGCCTGCCTAGCGCCTAGACGACCTCAATGGTCCAGGGGGGCCTGGGCACGTCGCTAAGGCCTAAGCGGCCTTCCTAGGCACTGGGTTCCTGGGTGCCCGGCAAGGAAGCCCAAGGCCTAGCCTTGGGCGGGCACCCAGGGTTTGTGCCAACCCAAGGGCAAAACTGCCCCTAGTGGAGGGGCATTTTTGTACCTTCCCCCCTTAAATAAGAGGGCATCCCCCCGGGGGGGGACAGGGGGTTCAGGTTTTTATATCCTAAGTTCCCTTTCTTTATATATTAGAATGGACGAAAAACACACATTTTTGCTTTGCTATTAGATTGATTAGTAATTCCAAGTTCTAAAAAATTAATCCATTCATCATCCTTTTGGTTTGGATTTGAATTTATAGGTTTAAAAGCTTATACAAGGGTTTTCGGAAGCTTTTGAGAATGGGAAACATCTCAAGATTGAAATTTGTATGGATTACGGACTATGTATTATGCCATTATGTGTATGAGTTAATAAGAAGTATGCTCTATGGTGTTTGGGTTGGGCTTTGGACTATGGAGTCTGGATTAATTGGATTATAAGTTATGATTTGGGAATTGTGTGTATGTGACTATATAATTATTATCTTTTCCTTGCGATTGCGTTAGTATTTAGTACTAGTAGTCTAGCCTACTAGTAGTCTAGTGCTGAATTTGAATGTTGGATTATATTTTCCTAGTTTTCTTAATTTGTTATTAACTAATTGTCCATATCTCAAATACTTTGGTTTGTCTTTAGAGTTTGCATTGATTGAACATAAAAAAATATTAAAATGCCTCAATATATATTTTTTACACAATTTGGACATAAAAACAGTTTTGTGAACAACTCCCATCCTTGTTCCACCACCTCGGCTGCTCAGAAAGGGCTGCCGCCTAGGCAGGCACCTGGGTACTGCCCGGCATTTTTGGAACATTGATCACACTGTGATGGTGACTTAGCTTTCTTGTGCTTTTGGTTAAGTACAGGTAGCTGTCAGAAGCCCAAGTAATCTTCTTTATCAAAACCATATAAATAAGTTATCTTCTTTATCAAAACCATATAAATAAGTAATTTTCTTTATCAAAAACATATAAATTACTGTATGGACTATGGGTCACTTGGTTACTCAAAAAGGTTAAATAGTGCATAATAAAAGGTCATGACTAGAAAAAAAAAAAAAAAAAAGGAATTGGCTTAACAGCCTGTCTTACTTAAACCACTATCAAACTAGTAGTCTATCAACGGGTTTCAGCTAATCAACAAAAAAAATAAAATAAGAGACTTACATGAGCCCCAGCAGAAATGTGAAGGTATAGTGGTTTATCATTGTCAAGCAAACAGCCAGGAGGGCGGTATTTACCCCTAGAAAATTCCACAAAGAACAATAAGGTAACAGACTAACAACTAGAAGGCATCCAAAATTTAAGTATTTAATCCTGCACAGCCATCCTCACCTTGTAATGACCACAGCACCGGTGCACTTCTGAATCTGCCAACAAGAAGAAAAGAGATAAAACAATTATCTAAAAGGTAAAAAGAAATACAAAAAATAACCGAGTAAAATCATAACATATAAGTAAGTCACTAAATGTATAGCAGGCTATAGCATGAATACATGATTTGCTTTATCAGAAACTACATCTTGCAAATCAATGAACTTCAACTCCCTATCTCACCTCTTCCTGAGTCTGTCTCTTTGTAAGCTTGTACCGTACAGCAGGTTCAGCATCATTAATGACAATCTCTCGGGCAATGAGTTCATCTTGTATCTTTGGCAGGGGAACTACTCCTTTGGTTGCTAAATCCTGTCAGCAAGTATACCATTGAAGCCAATCAAACAATAAACCTGGAACAGGTAAAAGCTTATGTACACAAAGTTGAGGCTGCAAATAAGAACCGTTTTAGAAAAAGGAAGTCGGGACGATATTTCCAGTAATCTGGCGAGTTCATAAAAAACATAAACAAAAGAGTTATGGTTGTGCCACTTGTAGAACTTCTCCACGTTGAAACTAAACTTAACCGTTAAACAATGGATGGTGATAAAGACTTAACAGAAAATTATGATGAAAACATTTATTTACCATTCTTTTGAAAAATAACATTTATATGGTGATCCTAAACAGTTTATATACTGATTATTCTCTAACGGAAAACAACAGGATCTTCCTGGCTCAAATATTACTCAGATTTTCATACGACTAACAAGATTAAGTTAATACAGGAAGGATGTCAGTACTAATAAACACAGTGAAGATATTTCAATAAAGCATTTTATTGAATGCTTGCAAAATGATCACTTACTTGATCAAGTTTTTGCAAAACAGAAACTGCATTCTGTTGGACCACAGGCATCGGATGAATATCTGAAACATTTGGAGAAGTCACTAAGTTCCCAGCTGTCAGAAGAGCACCAGAAAACAGATCCATACTAGGAACGATAACTCCAGGAATAGCTCCAACACTACTGTATGGGAGGACTCCAGGTATTGGAGTCCCAGCTGACATAAAAGGCACAGCAGGTTCATCCCATTTTCTCTTTTTCCTGTTAAAATATAGAGCAACTCTAAAACATCCTCACATAATCCCAAACCACAAGCACAACAAGTATACTGAGCAATCAATAAAGCCCATAGAATGGAAGCATAACATGAGCATGGTGACAGAAATGGGCTATATTTATTATATTTGGCATGGGGATCAGACATTGAGAGGTTACTAAGTAAAATACAACCAATGGAACATGAGAGCAAGATGAAATATTTAAACTATTAGATGCAGAAGCAGATGTTTACCTCTTATCAATAACCAGAGGTACAAAGACCAATTCAACTGGTTGAACCATGCACGGGCCTAGAACCAGTCCAGTTACCCCCTTTTTTCATAATCAGTCCAGTCTTATCTTCAAAGAAAGAATACCAAAATTCTGGACAAAATTTGGCAGTTACCAAACCAGACATTTTTATTGGGACCAACCAGTTCTGAGCTCCATAAGTCCTTTCAAACATCCTACCGCCCATAAAATTCTAAGGTTTTGCTATTTCCGAATCATGTCCATTCATGGTTACTAGGATTTTCTTTTCTTGTGAATTAGTCCTGAAGAAGAACTCCTTTTCTTCCAGGTGCATTAATGAAACTCAACCAAACAAAACTAGAGAAATGGTAAGTAAAACAAATCATCCAATAAAAGAAAATAAACAAGAAATGGTAGAGAAAAGGCACACCATACTTCACCCGAAAAACACTTCTGAATAAAGGAAAACCACGTGCCAATTTGTAATCAACTTAAGAACTTAAAATAATAAAGCCAATTTTTACCATGGCTTCTGTTTCTCTCGGAAAGGTTTCCACCTCCAGTTTCATTTCTCGATCTACACCCTAAAGAAAGGCTCTCTTTCAAAGGGGGTGAAGTCATATTCCTAAAGTACTCTTTAAGGCCTTTTCGCCTCATTAGGAAATGTAAGAGGATCATATGACCAAAAAATATAAGAAAATTAAAATGAAATTATTCTAACTTGAACGAGTTAGGAGCTACCAAGACAATAGATTAAAATGTGTCCTAAAAGCCAGGATCAAACAACTAGACAGCATTTGTTCACAAAAAGAATGATTGACTAACATTTCCAATTAAAGAAAAAATAGAGGTCAGACTGAATCATACATCTGGAAAGTTCAGAATCCAATTCTCAACTAAAACAATAGGAACAAAATTTTATTAAATTCCCATAGTATTACACAAATTCAATGAGCCTACGACTCAAACACAGTCAATAGAGGGTTTATAAGAAATTCTAAATTGCAATTAAATATCATGTACCATGTACTGTTGCCCTAGATTCATGGAGTGATTGCTGCAAAATAAGGGGAATACTGTAAATAAAGAAAAATTAGGGTTACATAGAAATGGGTACCTCTGTTTGGTTGTTGCAGAAGGCGTGGATTCTTCTGTAACCTTTGGGCAAGCCTCTTCCGTCATTGCTCTTTCCTAGTTCAGAGGGAAAATGCTTCTTATCTGAGAGAGAGAGAAAGAGGGGGAGAGAGAGAGAGAGTCCTCTTATCAGAGATGAGAGAGAGAGTGAGAGGGGCGCGGGGTGGGGGCAGGGGGTCGGGGGGCGGGGGGGCGTATGTTTAGACGTTGGAGTGAGAAATAAAATACGAACCTCAACTTTGATTTAAACGCCAATGTGGTCCTATCCTGTCGTGGACGGGGGCTGCGACCCTCGACTCCTTTTAAATAAGAGAAAATATTTTATGATCCCGCGGAATAGAATTGTTCATCTATGCCTTCAGGTAAAACCAAATTTAGGAGTATTTTAAGGACCATAAATTTTGAAGATCTAACATCTTTAACCAATAAACTAAACTTTCCAAATCACATTCTATATGCTTGGAAAAAAAAATGATATCCCAAGACTAAATAGAGATCGTCTAATTTGAAGGTGAGATCTGAGCATAAGACCACTCAAAATCAATTTTTTTTTTCTTTTTAAGAACAATTATGTTGATTCTCAGGTAGTTTCTAAACTTTATTTTTTTATAAAAAAAAAAATTCGTCAAAAATAAGTATTCTACATGAGATAATAATGTATAGATGCTCCTGTAGGAGCATAGAATGCACACATTGTTGAGATGACATTGTAGGATAAATGGGCTTCAAAGTTTTGATATGTTGAGACAGGTCTTCTATTAGCTATGGTTTGAGAGTAAAGTGGAACATCATTATCATCATCCGATCCTTTTCAGGTTAAAGGAATCATAATTTGATATTTTGCTCTATTAAGGGTCATACTTTCAATAAGGTTACAAGTTCCCATATATTTTTTCACTACTTCTAACCATGTCTTTTTGGGCCTAATCTTTGTATTTTTTTAGTCTTCCACTAGAACCAACTCATGCATCCGAATTAATATTGTACTCGGTCTATGCTTTACAAGGCCTGCCCATCTAAGTCTACTTTTTCTCATCTTATCGTCTATTGGAGCCACGCCTAAGACCTTCTAAATGTATTCATTTTGAATTTTATCATTTCTTATTTTGCCACTCTTCCATCTCAACATCCCTTCTTAGCTACAGTCATCCTATGGGTATGTTGTTTCTTGACCGCCTAATGTTTTGCCTCATAAAGCAAAAAGTTGTCTCACATCTATTTTTTAGAATTTTCCCTTTAGCTTCATTGGTATACAGTGATCACATAAAACTCCCATTACATGTCTCCATTCACTCACTCAATTCTAATTTTATGTACATCATCTTCCTTAATTTCTCTATTTTCTTGGATTATCAACCTAAGATACAAAAAATGCAATCTTTTTAGTATTTTTTGGCCATCAATCTTAAGCACTCCCTCATCTTTACTACTATTATTACTAAACTTTCATTTCATATCCTTTATTTTAGTTTTGCTAATTTTGAAATCTTTGATTCTAGAGTATACCTCAAAAGTTCGAACTTTGTATTGACCCCTCGTCGGGTCTCATTGATCAAAACTATGTCATCCGTGAATAACACACACTATGGTACCTTAGCTTGTAGGTGTCTAATTAAGTCATCCATAACGAAGACAAGGAGGTATGAGTTTAACGCTGACCCCTGATGTAGACTTATTGTCACTGAAAACTCGCTCCTCTCTCCGCTAGTTGTTCGCTCACTAGTTAGTGCTCCCTCTAACATGTCTCTCACTAAGTCGAGATAGTATTTAGAGACTTATTTATTTCCAATACCCAACAAATTACTTCTCGATGTGCCTTTTTTTTTATGATTAAATCTTGAGGTACTATATCATAAGCTTTCTTTAGATTAATAAAGACCATGACTTCTCTTCGTTCTTCAATCAGTTACTTAAGTAGGAAAATTCGTTTTAATTATTGTCATCCTTAGCATAAAAACAAATTAATTTTCTAATACACTTGTGTCATACCTTAGTCGCTGCTTAATCACTCTCTCCCATAGCTTTATAGTGTAAGTTTGATCTCTTGATAATTCGCACAATTCTATATCTCTTTTGTTTTTCAGACTAAAGTGGATAAATGCCCTTTATTAGGGCTTGGAAAGAAAGATAGGCAATAGCAATCTATTGACTAATATGATGACTTGAGCCCAATAGTTTTTGGCTTTATATTGTGGAAATATAGAATCTTATACTTATCTTTAGAAACAATATTTCATTCTTTTTATATGTACCCATATTAGGAAGGTAGTTCATTACATGTATTAGTTTTTATAGTACTACACATCTTTGTAACCCTATAAATTGAGGCTCTTGTACATATATTTGATAAGCTTGATAGTACATCTTCATGAGGACTTAAGGCCCAATTATCCAGAAATACAATTTCTTCACATATATATGGTTATGGAAAAGTGTATAGTAGGAACGTTTATCATTGGTATATGGGATTATAGTCACATGTAATAGAACCATATACTAAGAAAAATGTTCTTATAGTAAGTAATTCTTGACAATTTGGCACAAACTACATCAATTTTGGAGTTTCATGAATTTTTAGGTTAACATTCAAAAACAAAAAAATTTGGGCTTCATAGAATGATCCATTGTGATTTGGTTGGTGCTCTCTTTTCTACATTTCTCATGGGTATGCTTTGTGTTGTATTTGAAATGTTTGGTCTTTGAGAGCATAAAAAAGGCTAAAAGATTGTACATTCCCATTGGAGCATCTCACATCTCCTATGTAAAACCTTATATTCAACATTTTTTTAGGACCCTACTTGCGCATTGAATTTTGATAAAAGTTTAGGTAAGGATGTAACCTTATATTGATGCACCTCAATAATCCATCGGAAAAGGTAGTTTTAATGTTGAAAAATATTTTGATTGACCATCTCGACATCGAGATATACGATCATGAAAAATAAAAAGATTTTAAATCTAAGAACTAGTGCATTTTACAACATATTATCTACACCGTTCATTTTCATGATTTTCATATGTTTTTAGATCTATTTTATTTTAACTATTTTTTAAATTTAAACTTTTATAACCGGATATAAAAATAGATTTTGAGATAATCTTAAGAACAATTTACATCAAAATTATATACCATGATAAAATTTGAAGTCCGTATGCCAAGTGCACCGTTTGCTTTTTGGAAGCGGCCTGCTTCCTAATACTATAACACATACCTATTTGATAATAGGGAGTGGTGTACACTGCAATATTTGTACCCCTTTCGTTGATAAATATATCTGTTTTGGACTGCCCCAGGACCAAAAACCCTAAAATCTTGAGCCCTGACCGTTGGCCTCCAAACCTTAGATATCTATCGAGCTATTAAAATCCTTGTAAGCTGAAAAGATCAAAACCCTGAATCCTCATCCAGGTCAAGTCTAAAAACCTAGGTAACAGGGGGTCTAGTCCCTCACAAGTTCAACTTTAAGAAATGTGGTTCAAATGAACTTTAAGGCTTGTGGAGAAGGATGCCTGACATCTAAGTCTAATCTAGGCCCCAAGTCCAAGCGCCAGACCTGTGGCCCCGGCTCGCATCAAGTCGCTTCTCCCTGCTCTTCTCTTTGATATTATATATTATTTCCTTCAAAACTTTTAAAAATACTTTCTAATTTTTTTTTTTTATGTTTTCAAAGTCTATTCATTTACAGCCAAATCCATGAAGATCTAAGAAGAAATCCTCTCCAATCTATGCTTCAAACTTAAACAATTAAATTTTGATAGAGAATAGTGGGTTCCGTGTCGCATTACAGCATATAAGAAGATGGAATTGCATAAACCGATCTCTCATCATAAACCATCGGCAGAGCCGGCTTGAAATAATACATAATCCATTAAAGAAGAAAAGAAACAAGAAAAGAAATAGAAAATGAAATAAACTAAAAATTAATAAAAGAAAAGACTTATTTGGAATCCTATCCCTTTAGCCCGGTACTTGGAGTTGATGGCCGAGATTAAACTAGCGATTGAAGTGTCTTCATCTTCAACCGCAGAGCTAATTCATGTTCATACTAAGGTTCAGTGTTTGAAAAGTCGGCGGCTCACCCAATTCGACTCGGGAATCGGAGCTTTGCTTTGTTGATAAAAAGTCGACGGCTCACCCGGTTCGACTCAGAGCTTTGCTTTTTTGATAAGCACCTAGTTTAGGTTCATACTGAACCTCTCTTGGTTCGACTCAAGAATCGGCACCCCGTGCCAGTTCGGGCAAAATACACGGAACCTCCCGTGTCTAGAGATAACCACCCGATCCACCCGATTCTGAACAGTGAACTACCTGATGATGTCACAAATTGGCGGCTCTGATATCATCAATCTTCGATTCTACACGTGGCACAATTTCACACATAAATTGGCGGCTCTGATATCATCAATCTTCGGATTCTACACGTGGCACAATTTCACACCCACGGTGTCACGATTACAAGTGGTACCTCACACGTTGGGTTGCCTCTGCGGCTTCATGCACGTACTTTACGCGTTATTACATTGTTATTTATATAGGAATGTTCAATACCGATCCTTCGATATGGGATAATTCCCACAAACATCATTAAATGAAGACTAAGTTTGAATATGTACTATTAATAGGAAACATGATATCACATGCGATGGGGTGGTGTTGAGGGTTATCACATCCAATTTCTTCCTTGATGTCCAAAGTCGAATCCTCCTGCTTTGGGTGCTATTTATTTCTTTGGTTGTAATTTCTTCCTTGATATCCCAAGCGCTATAAATTATTTTTGTTGTAAATAATATAAAAGGCGTTTGTTGTAATTTCTTTTTTGATGTCCCAAGTGCTATAAATTATTTTTGCTGTAAATAATATAAAAGGCATAAAAAAAATAAAAAATAAATATTTTATTTTAGTTAAATCTCTCTCTTTCTACTAACAATCTCTTTTACTAAATTTATTCTAGAATATAAAAAATTAAACTTTTGAAAAATTAAAGCGTTATTTCAAAAATCGGGACGCATTTTAATAATTTTTATATTGATAACTAAGTCTTGTATTTTACTTATTAATTTTTACATTATAAATCATGTAATGTACTAATTTTCTTACAGTTATCAATAATATATTTTAAATTAGATAATATTATAAAATATTTTGGATTTGTTATTATCTAATAAAATAATTAAAAAATATAAACCAAAAATTTTAATTTCAATATATAATATTATAGTTAGTTAGGTTGTAATAATTTTGTATTATAGTTAGTTAGATTGTAATAATTTGAGTTTTTTTAGCGGATTACAGTTTTCCGCCAAACCGAGATTTTAGTGGTCATTTTTTTCATCGATTTAGTCTGCTCTTTATTGTAGTCCATGAATAATTATATACTTTATCCATGATAATTCTATGATTTTTTTTATGTGATGTAGATTTATTAGTTAACGTTAGGTTATACATGGAAAGAGCATCTCAATATTCACAAATTGATGAAAAAAATTAAAGTTAATAATGTAGTACCCTCATTTCTTATTGGATTCCTAAAAGACAACATTTATAATGAATTTTAATAATATTTTTGGATTTTTTTTAAAGCTCAATCCAACCAATTCGGCCGATTCCCGATCCTGATTGTCGATTCACCTATCCAGATGGATTTTTGGAGTGTTCGATCTGGTGTACCGATCCGTTTTTTAAACCATTGCTGAGGTTTGATTTGCTTAGGGCATGTTCATCATACCGCTTTTTGAATTAGGGTTTGATGATTGCTTTTTGAATTAGGGTTTGATGATTGTTGAGAATCAAGATTTCTAAACCTATGGCTTTCTAGAGGTTGAATGACTTGTGGTTAGGGTTACCTAAGTTAAAGGCTTCCTAGGTCCAAAAGTTTTTGGAGGGTTTCTCTATCGTAAGGAATTCTCCCTAATTTTTAGAACTCTTAGATCCATTTTTAGTTTGGTGATGGGGTTTGACCGGTCAAAATCTGCCACTGATTCAATATCATTGTTGAAACATTAAGAAGGACAAAAAAACTCTCTAAAAATTTTGAACTTTTTTTTTTTTGGAGGCTGATAGCTAGCAGCGATGCGATAGGTGTCGCTAACTCAATTCAACCTCTGGCCGATGCCAGAGATCCTACTAAGTCTGGCCATGGTGGTTTGGTCGCAATCAAAGGCCATTTGGGTCTTGCAATGTGAGGTTTTTTTTGAGGTTTCTGTATTGTTCTGGATAAACTCAAACAAATATGAACGGATCCTAATATGATTTGGCAGATGATAGATTTAAAGAGAAAGAGATAATACCCATTGTAGATGATAGATCTAAATAATCCTGGATTATAGGTGAGAACATGGAGATGAGAGAAAGTACCCATTGTAGGCAA
>NW_006498680.1:56805-71968 GCF_000471905.2 Amborella trichopoda | reverse complement strand
AAAAAAGAGTAGCCGCGGAGAAAAAAGACAACATAAGAATGATTTTCCGGTAGATCTCTAGTACTTGTTTTCTAGTATATCTCTGGCCAAACTAGGTTTTGATCCTATTTCAGATAGATCTAGGTCGTGAGATCAAGATTCAGAGGCTAAACAGGCAGCGGGGTAGAAGGACCGTTTTTCAGATGGGTCGAATCAAGACAGAATCAAGTAATAAGAAATTGACATATTCAACGATACAGGAATGAATATAGTGAAGATGAATTTGGTTCTGATACCATGTAAAGGGTCTAATGTTTCTCTGAAGAGATTCAGTGTCCATTGATCAATATGAATATACAAGCTTGTCTTATATTGACAAATACATATGACAATAATAGAAAGTAAATCACATATGCCAAAACTATACTCAGAGTTACCATAAAATATAGATATTGTACCTATATACTGATTGCAATATATACTTTCCATATTAACCTGGTACTTTTCATATACTTTTCATATATTTCATAAAGATGGAGGAGGGGAGAGAAGGTTTTGTGGTGGATACCTACAAATCTTTGATGTATGGCCATACTTTTTACAAAGAAAACATTGCACTCTCAAATAATCTTGTGAAGATGGCCACACAGACCTACCATTAACCATCATAGGTTGAGGTGGTGGCTTGTTCTTAGCATTTGGGCTTCCTTGGATAGCTTGATTCCACTTTGATTGTAGGGCCTAAAAAAGTAGTTGCTAAGTTGTTGTGGTGGTAGGTAAGGAGGCACTTCAAAACGCTTTCCCCTAGTATTCATATTCCCTCTCCCACGTGCATTTTGCCTTTTCCCTTCCCTTTCTTATTATTGTTATTAATTGTGATCCTACCAACCCCCGGATTGCATACATTCACATTAGCATTAGGGAGAAAAAAAGAGAAAGGGAGAGAAGGGTTTATCAAATGGACTGAGCTCCGAGGTCCACCCATAGACTTTCCTCTTTGCTCTTTGGCCTCCATGAAATGGGTGATCTCATCTAAGGACACTAAAGTGTCCCTTGCCACGAGGTTGGCCACGAACCCTTCCCATATGGGTGAGATAGAACTGATGAACATGGTGGTGAGTGTTTCTTCCCAATAAAATTGTACTCATATACACATTAAATGCTTATTGAATGCTCAGAATATTTCAAAGAAACCTCAGAGAATTAGGTGATAAAAATCAAGTAGAAGATTGCATCTAGGTGCAAGTGTTGTACTAGACTATGCACATATGATGTTTTGCATATATAGTTTCACAAAGGGCTTAGAATTAATGAATACTCAAGCATATAAGCATAAAATGGCCATGTAAAATGGAATTTACAGCCAGAATAAGAAGAGTGAATTACTCTAAGAACAAAAGGAATGGAGTTATGGAAGATTAAAAGATGAGATTTCACACCCTATCACTCCTTTAAAACCCTTAGACTGGATATTTTACCAAATTGTCTTTTGTAGAGAAAATTTTTCATGTATGCCATTTCTCATTTGCAAAACTGCGCATGGTGATTTTTAAAATTAAAGAAAGAATGGAAGTATAAGGACATGTCCCTTGTATAATTTATAAAATATCTTGCTTTCATTCAATGTGATAAAGCTATTTCACGAAATTCACATAGTTTAAGCCAATGAGGTGATTCTACACGAAAAGCTACTTTAATAAATCACATTGTCCTATGGATTCGGCTTGAAGCCAAATTTCGTGGCATTCCCAAAGCCCTAGGCACACGTGAATAAGATCATATGTGTGTCAAAACCACATGTGACTAATAAGTCACTTAAGTTATAGAATATTTTTCTCATATTTAAAACATTAGAACTTAAATGACCAATTCAATGAATTACAAATAAGGACCATATGGGTTTGATGTCATGATCACATCTGCCCTAGGTATGGCCATGGGGGTGACGCATGTCATCTCTATGGGCACTGGGTGGCACATGGGGCCCCTACTAAGTGCCTTTAAATGGATTTTTCATGCTGCGAATTTTTTTAAAAAAGTCCCAAAAATTTATCAAAAAATCACATAAATCATTTTCTATCATCAAGAAGTGCCAACTGCCAAATACCACCACCTCCATAGGCAAAAACCCAGTAAGGAGTAGTGACTGCAACAATCCCGGCCTTGATAGCTGGAAATGCACCTATTAACCTAGATGTTATCTAAGCTATGGAAGGGCTAAGGAACCTACAACTGCCTAGATGTTATCTAAGCTATGATAATGGAAGGGCCAAGGAACCTACAACTCCTTGGGATGCGGATGTCAGAAACCTATCAAAAACCTTACCTGGCTTAAATGGATGATACTCCATTTCAACCGAATTATAAGCGGATCAGAATTCCTCAATTTAATAGATTAGCTCTCCCCGCATCACATTGCCCATTATCTGTCAGCTTGCACTAACCTCTGACATGAGCATTTGTTGATTTGTTGATTTTTTGAAACCCTGATGAGGTTGTATTGAAGTCCTCCACTACATTATAGAGGAAACAACTCAAGGAAGCCTTCTGCACACAGTTCTACAAGAACAAGCAGGGTGTGCTCCTGGACGAATTAACGGATAGAAAGCAAAGACTATGAAGATGACATCTCCTTTTAAGCAACTGGGCAACTCCACCTATAAATATTGAGAGCATCCTCCCTCGTCCATGCTCGTTTCAAATGGGGGAATCTTTAGCAAGCCTCTCCAAAACAAGAGAGAGAGTTACCTTAAGTGTTAAGGAAGATTGTTGGCCTCTTAAGGACATCATCAATGCTATGCTAAAAATATGAGAAGATTACCTTTGGTGTTTTTTTATCTCCTAAAATTAGTACGCCGTAAGACACCAATTTTGAAAAAGAGCAATCTCCTAAAATTAGTGTGTGGTACGAGAGAGAGAGAGTACCCATAAGAGGAGAGAGTTTTCAACCTCATAAATTATTGCGTACTAAAAATAAAAGGCTGTTTTAGAAACTATCTATATCATTTTAGGAGATTTGGATGGATTTGCTTATTTACCTCTTTTAGAAAAGATAAAGTGTAAATTTGAGAAGCTAAATATGTACTTATTAAATAAAAGAAACTAAATAGGTAACATAGAAAAATACATGGGAATTGAGAGATTTTAGGAGATGAGGGTAGAGAGAGATATTTTAAGAGAGGCTCACGTGGGGAAGATGGGGTATGAGAGAGAGAGTGAGAGAGAGAGAAATCCTAAATTTTAGAAATTATCTCTTTTGAAAAAGATAAATTTCAAATTTGAAAAATTGAATATATAGTATAGAAATATATATGGGGATTGAGAGATTTTAGGTAACGAGGGTAGAGAAGAAGAGAGCTCACGTGAGGGGAGATAGGGGGCATGAGAGAAAGATCTCAAATTTTAGATATTCTCAACCTATAATATAGAATATATGGAAATAAAGAGATTTTAGAAGATGAGGGTAGAGATAAAGAGATTTTAAAATAGGCTCCCTTGGGAGAAGATTGGGAAACGAGAGAAGGAGAGGAGAGGAGGGGAGGGAGGGATCAATGAGAGCATGAGAGGGGAAGGACGAGGGCATCATACAAAGAGAGAGAGGGTGTAGGAGAGGAGGATGAGAGAGAGAGGTGTCGTGAGGGAAGCATGAGATAGAGTTCGTGAGTGGTGGCATAAGAGTGATAGAGACCGTGATGGGGCATGAGAGAGATTTGAGAAGAGAGAATTTTTGCATTATGAATATTTTTTAAAAAATTTAGTTTATTAAATTTATATGTTAAGACCAAATTTTTATTAATGCTTATACATGAATCTTCTCACTTATATAAAGTGTGACAAGATTAAAATTTATTTTAATAGTATATTGCTTTATAATCTTTTTATTTAGTTTAAATCGTGTCTGTAGTTGAACCCCACTTAATATTACACTTTTGACCTTTAAAGTGCACAGATTAAACAATTAGCATTTTCTACTTTTTTGTGATTTAAATTCTAAAAAGAATCGTCATTTATTTGAAATGCTCCTGACTTTCAATATTTATTGGTTAGTATTTTAATAATTATTTATTACCACTATCCAGTATTGGAAAATATAAGTTGTCTTAACCCAAAATAAATAAGCAATAAAATGAACATGTCATTTATCTAATGAAATTATATCTTCTTTTTTTTTCATGTCTCTCCTTACATTTATATTTAAAATATATTAATGATTTCTTTTATCTTATGAATATGTTTGTAATTTTTTCTCTTACATTTATATGTGCAACGTATATAAATCTACCGGTGCATCTGAGACAAGTTTTTATGTACATTTGACGTTATTTAGGCTCCTCAGACCCTTAGAAATACCATTGCCACACAGGCCCAACTATCCAATATTCATTGACAAAAAACGGTGAGAGTACAATTTGTCACAAAAGGGTTTCAATTGTAATGTATGATTGATTCTTTATAAATATCTAGTAATGTATTATTGATTCTTTATAAATATCTAGTAGTCTTCTTTCTGGGTAATAATCAAATTTGAGATTAGTGTTGCTAGTGTCAACTAGTACCCACTCAAGTCCTATCCCAATTCCTATCTAAGAAGCAATTTTTTCCAACCTCTTCATTCACAAGAAGACCTACAAGATTCAAAAAAAGAAAAGGCCCCATAAAGGACAGCTTAATTAGGGAGGATTGACAGGTTCAAACGAGGAAGTCTGTCCTTTAAATCAAGCAAAACAATTTTTTTACAATATTAAGTAACAATAATACATTAATTGTTCGGTCTAAACCACTAATCTGATACAAAAACAAAGAAGATGTTTGGAATGTCCCAATAAGTTACAAATTAACCTTTTAATCCTTGCTATCATTAACAGCCTCTAATCGCACAAAAAGTGGCGAAGAAGTCTCTTAAAAAGACATTTAATGGCTACAACATTGATAATTCAGCATCATCCATACCTGAAAAAAGACACTTGATGATCAATAAAGGAAAAAAAATGATAATGAAACGAAGAGAATCATTGTTCTTTTCCTAAATGCTGTGGACAATTGCATTTCTTCGTTTCTCTTCATTCCAGATGTGTGCCCATCTATTAATATTCTCCCAAAAAAATGCAATTGTCGATGCAGTTAGGGTTTATTGTTCTGATGTGATTAGGTATGTTTTGTAAGTGGTAAATAGGGTTAGTTTGTGAGAAATATTAGGTGCAATTAAATTGTTTAGTATTGTAGAGATTTTTAAAAAACAATATTGGGTGCAATTAGGTTATTTTAGGGTTTCTTTTATAAAGTGTAAATATATAAATACTCCAAAGAAGAAAGATTGGGCTATATTGTGTGAGGCCCGTGCTGAGACGGGTGACCTCTCTTGCAGGCTCAGAGAGCATACTACCTCAACCTTCTTTTATTTCTCTGCGTCCTTGCTTTCTTCCTCATGCATCTAAAAAAACAAATTAAACAAGAAGGCATGAAGATGAAAAAAATAGCATGTATTCTCACCAGAATCCTTGACAAGATCCATCCTCATCATATAGAAACACCATACACTACTGGATCTCCGTTTAGCTGTTCCAATATCACATCAATAGGTCTCCAATAACAGTTAAACTGCAAACACCAGAACTCTAGTATGAGCAACTAATAAGTTCGATTATCTAATATAGTAGACATCTTCGTCCATGCCACTGGTACTTTCATACATATGTAATTGCATGAATGTCAGCGCCATCTCCATGAATGTTGGTCAATGCTTGCATCAGAGAGAGAGAGAGAGAGAGAGCATGGATCTCCTTGTAGGAGGGATGAAATTATTTTTTTTGGGGCCGTTTGTTTCTAATGGTACATGCACGACTATATATATGTTAATTCTACACACCCATCTACAAGTGCAAATGCACAAACACAACCTGACCTTTCTAAGAAAAAAGGAAATCCATATGCATAGCATAAAGAAGAGCAGTTTTCCCACAAATTGTTCAGCTAATCTAGTTGGGAAATGCCTTGATCAAAATTTAATTATCAATACAGTGGAACCAAATTCTATTATCTCAATAACCAATATGCGTTATTTTGAACTTTATAAGCAAAAGATACCTCATTCACAAGTTCTTCAAATTTTCTACCAAGTTTCTCTAGCAATGCCTCTCCAGATTTTCTTACTTCACTAATATTCAACATGTCATTATTTGCCTGAAAATTTGGATCAGAAACCATAAGAAATACAAAGGCGAAAATGGCTGGGCATCAAGCGTATGTTTATGGCATGAGTTTTGGAAATGGTAGTACCTCTACCATTGTGGCTTGTAAGTTTTTTTCCATCAATTCGAGCTCGTGCAACTTGGCTCCCATCTCTGACTTGATGGCACTAAGCATTCTATCAGCCTCGGCACATTTCAATGCTTTCTCTTGCTCCACTGCCAGTGTCAACTTATCTGCTTGTTCCACTGCAAATGGAAATCCACTACAATACATGTACACATTTGAAAGCAGGTGAGGAAAATGGTATAATTTTTTTTCAAACTCTACCTTTCCCTTGAAGTTCAACACTTTTTGCTTCAAGAACCAAGTCCTCGAGCTCTGCATCCTTTAGTTTAACTTGAAGTGTTTTTCTTTGTTTCTCAACATGTTTGATAGATTCCACCTAATAAGTTTTGACGTATTAGAAGATATTAAAATTTCAAAGTCCTGACCTCACACTAGAGAGGCTCACCATCCCACTTTTGCCACCGCAGAGCAGGATATATACTCTAAACTGTGTTTGACTGCTATCGGTTCCTTAATCCATTAAATCCAATCAGTGTGGGGTTTGGACATGCCAGAGTCCCCGAGCCTGAGTCAAATCTAAGAGGCTCAGCGGAGTCAGTCAGAGACGTGGCCAAGTTCCGGGCTTGGCAAGGTGCGGAGCCTGAGTGACAGGCGAGTTCGTGTAGACTCGCCAAGTTTTCCAACATTGAATCCAATAATATGGTAAATTCTACCTCATTATGACACTCTAATAATTAATTGATCTGTTTGTTTTCTTTTCTTATACCTTACCCAAATAATCCTGTGTCACTAGTGAATTATTTAGTTGTGCACATTTAGAATATGAGCTTTCTCCCTCTCTCACACAGATATAATTACTCCATGAATGACACAAATATGAATGTCTCTGTGCGTAGTTTGTGTTTGCATGTGTTGGCATGTGCATGCCTGAAATTATGGGCATCCATAACATCAGAGAGGCATGACCCCATTTGTTTATATCATGAAACTTGCTAAAAAATTTGGCATGAGCACATGCACCCAGTAGTCAATCCATGTCAAGGACTAGGCTCAATCAAACCTGTTCTTGTATAGATCGCATCAAGTCCAAACTCTTCGATAACTTTTTGCAAGCCTGAAATCAAAGCACAATTGGTTTAGGAAAAACTGATTTACAAAAGGGAAAGAAAAACTAAAGTATGCGAAAGGAAAGAATATATTGTATATCCGGTTAATATAAAAGTTGTATATTGTAATCAGTAAATATGAGAAGGGTAGGATATTGTGTCTTGTATTTTATGGTAATGATGGGTATAGTTTAGGTGTCTATGATTTAGTTTCTATTAGTGTCATCTGTAATTTCTGTATAAAAGACAAGTCTATATAGTCATCTCAATTAATGGACATTGAGAATTTTCAGAGAAACTTAAAACTCTTCACATGGTATCAGAGCCAAATTCATCTTAACTATGTCCATTCCTCGTCTCTAAAGCATTGTCACTGATTTTCAAGACGAGTTTGTGAGCAAAAAACTCGACTCTCTGATCTGTCTCTACGTCGAGTCGTGTTTCGACTCTCTAATCTGTCTCTACGCCGATTCGTGTTTCGACTCTCTGATCTGTCTCTACGCCGAGTCGTGTTTCGACTCTCTGATCTATTTGATCTTTTCCAAGAGTTCCTGAAGCCATTTGTTCTTGAGGCTTGTTAATTGGTCACTGCTTTCTGCGCTTGTCGATCAAGCAGTCTGAGTATGCACCTGAAGATCCTACTGCTCGTTTCTGCGACTTGGTGTTCAAACTCCAGTTGCTCTCTTTCATAGCATCTTGAGTTTGAGGGGGAGTGTGAAAGGGAAGTATATATTTTATATCCAATTAATATAGAAGGTGTATATTGTAATCAGTAAATATGAGAAGGGTAGGATATTGTGTCATGTATTTTATGGTAAGTCTGGGTATATTTTAAGTGTCTATGATTTAGTTTCTGTTAGTGTCATTTGTAATTTGTCCATAAAAGATAGGTCTGTATATTTATATTAATTAATGGACACTAAGTCTCTTTAGAGAAACATAAGACTCTTCACAAAGAAGATCAGCTAATCTCTTTGACAAGTCAAATTAATCTCTAGAAAGAAAACTCCAAACTGCATAACACTTTTCCACAGACAAAAATAAGAATTTCTACAATAATTAATTTCTATGTGAAAGAGAAGGTCCACTATTTGGCATTTTTTCTAACAAAATAGGCAAATATAATATAAACTTCCATCAAGGTCCACGATAATATAAAAAACAAAAGCAATTGCATCATTCAAACATACCCTAATTAATTTGGATATTGTATTCTCTAGATTGTACAAGAGAACTGATAATTATTAAGAGCAACAACATACCAAAATGACTGACTCCTAGAATATCATGCTGAAGTGCATGGCTTGGACCTCCAGCATGATAATTTCCAATTTAAAACCTCCTAATCCATGGAGATGTTTTTTGTTTTTTTCCTTTTTCTTTTATTTTTATTTTTTGAGAATAATGTATGAGAATATTTTGTTTTGGACAAGCTTTCTATGCTTCCCCTACAACATAAAACTTATATACTTCCCCTTATCCAACCGACCATTCTAAATGGAGGGCTAAGATTGCCCCAATCACAATGTCACGTATCTACACTATTTTATTTTTAATTTTTTTTATAAACTATTTTGGCACCAATTTTTGGATGTCAAATCCTCTATTAAACTCGCACTAGCAAAAAAGATAAAAAAACATTTTCAATAAAATAAAATTATCAAAATACCCCTGAAAGTTTCAAGGGGTATTTTGGTCACTATTTTTAGTATTTTTTATAGGTGCGCCCCAATGAGAAGATACCACATACCAAATTTCATATTCATACAATTTGTATAAAAAAAACTAGAAATAAATACTTTGAGACGTCGGATCTAAGATCAAACGGTGAGTGGCTATCTTGAACAAAATTGGATGGCTGGATGGTAGGGGAAGCATAGATCTTCTATGCTGTAGGGGAAGTATAAAAACCTTTCGCTTTTGTTTTATCAATTGTACTAATTTGCAGTACGGCCTGTTAAATTTGAGATCAGCATGCACACAAATTTCATAGCCAATCATCAGCATGGCAAAGTCCTCATTCTCACCATTTGCTCCCTATCTGAGCTTAGGCTACAAAGAAGGCAGTTCAACCAAGCTCCTTTAAACCCCTAGAGCTCATTTTACTCCACACATTATGGGTTGTTGAAGTAACAAGCAGCTATATTCATGTTCTTTCACATCATTACAAGCTTGAATATGAATCCCAGAAATGGAGCAGGCCCACATTAACATGAAGGGGCTTTGTTGAGCTATAGCAAACCACAGTAATCTCACCCAGGTGCATCATATATGCATGACGCAGTAATCTCACCAGGTGCATCATATATGCATGACTACAAGGTGCATATGCACTGTGTGAGCCATCTGTATTTTAACATCTTTTACCTGAATAAGATAGATTCTTGGTGCTCCAACAGCAATGACTGAAGTGGTAACACTTTGAGCATACCTATAGCCTTTTACCAATCCAGTATTCTTTTGGGAAGAAGACATTCAAAAAATAAAGTTTCAAAAAAAAGTGCGGTAGACACAATTTAAATTCATATACTAACATCCACTGAAAAAGTTAAAATCCAAGAAGAGATCAATATTCTTTAAAGAAGCTGAATCACCTCTTATTCATGTTCCACGAAAGGTTTTATTGTCAACGTCATATGGCATGGCTTGGTATGGTATGGTATGGTCAAGAGGTATGTCCCAGTATTCATTCTAGGAGAAATCCCATTCATGTAGACAAATGTGAAATGTTATTCCTAAGGGCCCCTTAGTTGCAAATGAAGGAACTAAGGAACCAGCATTGGGAGTCCACTACAAAGGTTGAGAGATTTAGCCCTCACTCTAGGCCTGCAATGGAATCCACCCCAATAACAATGCCTCTTCATGAGTCCCAAAAGAAAACCATTATTCCACTCCACCTTTGTCTTTACAATTGTTCATATACCAAGTAGAGCCCTAAATTCCTAAATACTCTAAAATAATAAAAGGCACCATTGCCCTTTTAATCCCTATGACATTAGACAACCAAAAAAGCCCCAAAATCACACAAAAAATAAAAGACCAAAGTAACCCTGCTGATCCCTAAGTAGTGTCTTACATAACGGATCGGTAGCATGGATCACCCACACACCCATCCCAATCCGGATCAGTTGGATCCATGATGCAATCATCCAGATTAGCTGGATTGGCGATCTAGCAAAAAAAACATGGAAAAAGGTTAAAAGATTATAAAGGTGATATGCTATGAGGGGGTTGAAACCCCAACAAAGTGATAGACGACATTTATTCTAGTCAACTAAGCTATTTGAGCTTAATGGTATGGTATTTAGTTTGTGTACTATAGATTAATGAGAAGCACTGATTTCTAGTAGGAATCAGTACATTATCCACCGTATCCCGATCCAGATTGGCAATTTTTAGAACATTGTTCCTAACAAACAAACTCGGATCTAACAACATCAAATTTTATGGGGAAATGGTCCCAAATTCACGAGTTCCGGAAGCTGCCCTGGGCCCAAGCGAATGGAAGTTCAATTGATAGAATCTTCAAACCCTTTTGGAGCAGTTGTTGATTGTGGACCTGAAAACCCTGGTCACCGGAATTATTGAAGCAAATGCTAATTGAGCTTACAGAAAGGGCTTGAAGTTGGCCTCATATATGTACACTCATTCATTATATATATCATTTGGGAAGTCTTTAGCCACTTCTAAGGCCAATATACAGTACCGTCCACATTTTAGAATACATTCATGATAAAGTTTCACATTGAACATTAAATAAAACTTGCTTGGAGGAACAACTATAGGTTAAGCCTCATTCTACAAAATGATACCGAATCAGATAACCAAATCGGCATTGCGGTAACCCTTTATCAGCATCTTATCGAATAACAAATTTTTCTATAAGATGATCACTTATACATTTGATTCTAAGGAGCATAATATAAGTGTTACCTGTTTGTACAAATTCATAGTAGCCCTCCACCTTTGAAAAGTTTGGATTGCAGAATTTTCACAACTCTTCATTTCAACTCGAACGGATTTCTTTTCCTCTAGTGTTTTCTAAAAAAATGCACCAAGGAATGTATCCATAATGCCAAGTCATATACAATAAATCATAAATATAACGACGAAAAGCATACTTACGTTAATGCAATTTAGAATTCATGTAGACACAGCAATAAAAGACATCATAGCTATTCAAGATCACCCAAAAGGAAGACAACAACCATAAAACTCATGGATAACAAGGATGAACAGCCAATAGAATGGCCAGATACAATAAGCCTTTCTCATAGAAGCAAGAAGCAAGGTAAGTCAGAAATGACGCAGCTGGTATTGTTTGTACCTCGATTGGATTCAGTGGTACTATACCATCGCTCTGGATCTATCAACACCACTGGAACTCTTGTTGAGTCCTCCAGTCGTGCCCTCCAAACCAGGCCATACTTACGCACTATCAAAATTGTATCAGTACAGGATCTTGTTTCGAATGTATGACCGGTTGAGACAATACCCAGCTCCTATCATCTAATTAAAAATCTCAGTACAACTGTTTTACTTCACCATCAATGTTTTTGTATTTAGAGATCACATTTGGAAACAATTGAAAATCATTCGACCGTTGTAGATATTCATGTAGAGGTCTTTCTCCATCCATCTCATCTTCTTTGGAGCCTTTGTTATTTTAGTCTTAATAGAACCGGTTGTCCTGATTCTGAATGATCCATGACTACATCCTGTATATTCTTTGCTTCATCATCGGTCGCCATGAAGTGCAAAAGGTAAGATATTGTTGCTAGGTCTAGTGAAGAGAAAAAAATTCTGTACATGATATTGTATGCATGTCACTTCTCAGCTCCTCTCCATACAATAACAATAATGCTATTTAAGTTGGTTGCAATCTGATCCTTCATAAACGCCCAAAGCATATTGAATTTTACTTACATTTTATGACAGAAGCATTGTTGAGATGGGTGATCACTATTTCACATAATGCTACAGATACCTAAACAGTCAACTTGTTAGCTAAAGTTATAACAAAACTTTGTCTCTTTAGTTTTTTACAATTAAACAGCTCATTGAATTAAAGTGAGCTTAAATCTGGAGCCCAGTCTTATATCCATTATTTGATTTCAGTAAGTGACCCTCCTTTTCTTTATTCATCACCCAAGTTTTTTATTTTTTGATAAAGTTAAACTTTAATTGATGAAGAAAGGGGGAGTAGAATTTAGGCTATCCACAAGGCAGAAGCTCTAAGTACAAAGAGAAAATAAACGAAGAATAAAAAAGCCTTCTTTTTGAAGGTTACATTAACAGCAAAAGCAACCCACAAAAATAAGCTGATCCAAAAATACAATGTTTAGAACCGTCCGAAGTAGCCGCTTCTTTAGCTGGAGTTGAGTTTGAACTTTAGTTGAGTTAATTCATCACCCAAGTTGAGTTTGAAAGGTAGGTGTTAATACATAGCTAGTGTATGTATGTGTACAAATTACATGGTTTTGGTTTTGGTAGCACTATAAATTGCAATTCTAAGTAAATCCATGCTTTAGTCATTTTTTCTTTAGAATTCTAGAGAACAATTTTTTGTTCTTTTTCTCGATATAAATATTATATATGGGTCCCAAGAGAAGTACATAAACAATGCAATACAACCTGCCTTGCCAGCCATCTAATATCTTATAGTGCTACTAGACATCCTGGTTTTGGACGATATTGCGTGTTGACATTCTCAACATTTGGACACATGTTGACACACATGGACACAACAGCAACACATTGTTTGTACTTGTCAACCATGTCTAGCAAACAAACAAGAGTGTTGATACTTTTACTAGATATGCTGCATCATTTGTCCTCCATGTAAGGTAAATTTTTGGGGTACCTCAGTAGGGATTAACTTCCTTACCCATGGTAGAAATGAAACTCAAGATGTCATGTTGTGGAGCCACTCTGAGTACTTAGCCTTGAGCCTATTCCCTCTAAGATTAGCATTCCTTCTTATCATTTATTGCACTTGCCATTTAAATTATTAATATTCAAGGAAATCTGTTGCTATCAGTATTTAATGTCATTCATGGTAATACCATGCACAAAGGAAAGCATGACATTAGTTAACCACATTTAATGACTACACATGTCGATACCATGATGCTTTTTATGTGTGAAGTGTGATAAAAGAAAGATGACACTAGCAGGGTTTGAACCTTCAACCTCTCAACTAAAAATTTATCACTTTATCATCATGCCTTCAACCATATTTTGATCAAGATATGAAAAAATTATATTGGTAGGGAACAAAGGGAGTATTATTTTGGAGAAAAATATAGAGAAAACATTTTTTTAATTTTTCAAATAAAAATAATTTTATAACAGTTTTTATTGATATGAATTTCAATATATACTTACAAACATACACACACACATACATATATGTGTATATATATATATATATTTATATATATATATATGTATATATATTCATCATCATCATCATTTTAGTCTTTTCCCAATTATTTGGGGTCGGCTACAGGAATCCTAGTTCTCTATTATGCTCTATTAAAAGCCATATCCATAAATCCCCATATCTTTTCGGCCTACTTCCAATCACATCTTTTTGGGCCTACACCTTGCCATTTTCAGTCCTTCCTCTTGAACTAATTCGCACCTCCTACAAGGTGTTGTACTTGGTTGGCGCCACACGTGGCCAGCCCACCTAAGTCTAATCTCTTTCATTTTATCGCTTATTGGTGTCACTTCTAAATTCTCTTGACTAGATTCATTGAGAATTCTATCCCTTCTTGTCTTGCCACTCATCCATATCAACATCCTCCTCTCCGCTACACTCATTCTATGGGTAAATTATTTTTTGTCTGTCCAACATTATACCCCATAGAACAAAGTTGATCTCACCGTTGTCCTATAGAACTTGCCCTTCAGCCTCATTGGTATGTGGCGATCACATAAAATTTCAGTTGCAGATCTCCACTTCACCCACCCAGCTATAATTCTATGTGCGTCATCTTTCTCGATCTCTCCATTTTCCTAGATTATCGATCCAAGATATCCAAAGTGTGGTATCTTTTGTACTTTCTAGCCGTCAATCTTAACTACTTCCTCGTCTCTACTCCTATTATTACTAAATTTGCACTCTATATACTCTCTCTTAATCCAACTAAATTTAAAACCTTTGAATTCTAGAGCATGCCCCCAAAGTTATAACTTTGTGTTGGCGTTGTTTCTGGTCTCATCAATCAAAACTATGTCATCTGCAAACAACATGTACCACGGTACCTCATCCTGTAAGTGCCTAGTTAAATCGTCCATAATTAAGGCAAAGAGGTACGGGCTCAATGCTGACCCTTGATATAGACCTGTTGTCACTAAAAACTCACTCGTCTCTCCACTAGTTGTTCGTACAATAGTAACCGCTCCATTGTACATATCTCTTAGCAAGTCGATGTAGTGTCTAGAAACGTCTTTCTTTTCCAACACCCGTCAAATCAAATCTCAAAGTACTCTATCATAAGCTTTCTCTAGATCAATAAAGACCATGTGGAGGTCTTTTCTCTTCGCCCTAAACTTCTCAATCAGTTGCTTAAGTAGGAAATAACATCAATTGTTGACCTTCCTGACATAAAAACAAATTGGTTTTCAGATAAACTCGTTTCATGCTTAAGCATTGCTCAATGACTCTTTCTCAGAGCTTCATAGTATGGCTGATAAGCTTGATCCCTCGATAGTTTGCACAATTCTGTATGTCTTTTTTGTTCTTGTAAATAGGTACCACAATACTTTTTCTCCATTCGTCTAGCATTTTCATTGTTCTCAACACCTTGTTGAAT
>NW_006498680.1:33843-53561 GCF_000471905.2 Amborella trichopoda | reverse complement strand
CGAACATCTATGATCGTCAGATCGGCCCAAATTCAATCTGGGCCGTGAGCGTTGACTGTAGCAGTACGCACCTGGATGCACAACATCTTTCCTATGTATATATATATATATATATATATAAGAGTTATGTTAGGGCACTCACATTGTGGAGTAATTTGTCATTGTACTCAACAAATTTTGGACACTTCTATACTCTTATTTTGTACATGGAGCATTTTTTAATAAAGGTATTTTTGGTCATTAGGAGGGGTATGATGTCATCCACATGGGGTGTTGATATCACACCCCTCTTAATGATAAAAAATATCCTTACTAAAGAAAGACTCCATGTACAAAACAAAGATATACAAGTGTCCAAATTTGTTGAGTACAATGATAAATTACTCCATAGAGTGAGCACCCTGACATAACCCTATATATAATACTTGTGTAGTTGTATCGTAGGCGTACTAGCATTTTAGTTCGAATTAAAAGACATCTAAGCAGTGTTTTAAAACCAGGCTTGGGCAACGCCCCCAGCCACTATCCGAGCTTAGTTACTTGGCAAATTTGGGTCAAACTCGGCCAAATCACACTCAAACCAAGGGATGCGCCAAAAAGGGCCCAAAAAATTCAGTCTATTCCTGAAAAAAAAACTTCTAAAAATAGAAAAACTAGTAAAAAACTGAACAAATCATACAAACATAAAAAATAAAAAAAGCATACAAACCATGATATATGAAAAACTTAATTTTATTAGCTTGAAAAACAAATCCAAAAAATATGGGAAAATTAAAAGAACTAGAAAAATCATAAAAAAAATGGAAAAAAATGAAAAGTATATATACTATACAATACATACTATACAATACTAGTTACAAATCTATAATAACTGATTTAGTAAAACAATCAAATATATGTATTAAAAAAAAATGAAATTTTCCTGATATTTTACTTTTGAGGCCGATCACCCAATCTTCACGCTTGGTGTGAAACGATGCCTTCGGTCCTTGTCAAAGCTCCCCAAACAATCAAATAAAAACCCCCAAACCAATTTTGGATTTTGAGTTTGGATCTAGGAGATACAAATTCTTGAAAAATTCAAACGAATAGTAATAATGAATTTCAAATCTCTCAAATCCTTTTTTTTTTGAGAAAATCAGGCTTATGGTAAGATCAAGAACAAAAAAATAGGCTTAGAGATCAAATATCAGTGAGCATCATCCATCATTTACGAAAAAATCACCATATTTGAAAATGGGTAAAATCTTGGCTAAATTATCGATATAAAAAATCTGAAGCGACCACTAAAGCTTTCTCTCCCCTCCAAAAATTCATCCCCCTCCCCCCCTTCCCCTCCTCTTTCCCCCTCTCTTTTTCTCCTTCCCCTTGATATATCACCTTACAAGGGTGTGGCTATCAATTCCTTCTACCTTTTTCTTTCTGCTAATTCCTTACTTTCTTTTGTCTTAAAGCACCCGGATTGTGGGCTGCCTCATCATAGTCACTGCTTATGAGTACTCTTTGTAATTAACTATGGTAATATACAAATATATTGTCACCATTTTCAAGAAAAATACATAAAATTTGTTTTTTTAAAAAAAACTATTGCATCTAATAGATATATCAGGGAAAAATCCAATTATGGTTTCAAATTTGGCTCAAATCGATTGAAGTTTAGGCTTGAAATACAAGACAATGAAAGGAGGGCAGATTTCCACCCCTGCTTTTATTTTTGGAAAGTGTATAGTCCTTGCTTAAGTCCTGCATACTGTACACCTAAGTACCTTGTGCCCGCCCAAGTCAGAGTTAGCTCGGCCAGAGTTATCTCGGGCGAGTTCTCGAATACTACACCTAAGTTGGTGTCAATATACTACTTATATTTAAGGGACAATTACTTCTTCATCACTATCATGATCATCAAGCATTATTCTGGTTCCCTAAGTAAACAGTCTTAGTTTCTTTCCAAAAATTGTGCATTGATGAAAGCCCATAATTGAGAGTTTGCGCTAGTAGATATTGAATTGCAACAGTAAAGAAAAGGACAATGTTCTATTGTCATCTTTTTAATCCACAAGGAAAGTTATTGACCAGGGGACGTTCATGCCTTCAGAAGCTGCAGCCTTTCAAAAAATGAAAGAACATTTCTGATCCTCAAATACAGGTTCACTTGTGACTCAAATTTTTTCCAAAACTCTTCCAACATGCAAAGGATTAGCCATAATTTTGAAATGAGCAAACTGAGCTTAGGGTTTAGGCATGTGCTTGCTTATGATGTGTCAGAAATCACATGTAGAAATTTGATAGATCCTCAAAACTTCTTACTAAGTGGAGAGAACTATTTCCTCCAAGTAGCACAAAAAAAGAATTATTCTTGCTAAATCGACAAATCCCCAAGTTGGCTTAAGATGGGCTAGGTACCAGGCCAGTTCTAGCTGAACTCGAGCAAGTCGCCTAATACCCCCTTTTTCATGTAAAAAGGAAAGGTAAAAATAAAGGAGCTTTAGCATCTTTTTGTCTTTTTCAACCAATAATTTATCTGCCATGATTTAACCCCTATTTTTGATAGATTTCGATAAAAATTGATCTCTTTTAGCCACCCAAAAATCATTATTTTCATCAAAGTTGCATTTTGATGAGATTTTGATAAAAGTCTCTCTCATTTCTCAACCACTAATATACCATTTGTTGGTGTTGAAGCCCTTTAACAGATCCCTATAACAATTTTTTGGACTAACAACAAAATAGAAAAAATTGAGAGTCCAAATTTCAGGACATTTTTTAATTTGCCAATCAAAAATCTTCGATTTATCATTATTTCATCAAATTTGTCCCTAAATGTTTATATCACCTTGATCTATGAAAAACCCAACATTTTTTTTTAATCAAAACAAAAAAATCTCTAACATAGGTTTTTTGTTTTTTACCCACCATTTTGTTCCCGAAGTGGGTGACAGGTTCGACCCAATCATCCAGTTTTTAAACATTTTGCTGAGTGATAGGATTTAAGCACATCTCATATCTTCCATATGAATTTAATTCCAATTCATACAAGAACTTAGTCATGTACCATATTCCTAAGAAATAACTTATTTTTTGACGAACATCACATTTCTAGAAATTTAACAAAACAATTACCAAACAGGGTACACCAAACCACAGTAATCTGTTTTGAGAGATTCAGAGTATATGGGCACACAATCATAAAAGGACAAGTCCGACCAAATTTCACATAAATGTCCCCATAGATATCATCAAATAATACATTAACAAATGCTTAAACACATATAACTCCCCCTAAAGTTAGTGAATGGATGACAATCATAAAGCACAAGTTGCCAATAAGTTTGAATATTCAACACTAACCAATAACTTTATATGTCAGTCTCGTTGGATTCCATATAAGAACACTAACCAATAGCTTTATATGTCACTTGGTCGTTGGATTCCATATAAGTGTACTAGTAATTATGGTGAAAAGAAAAAGCTAGCTCAGTGAACTTATCTTATTTGGAATCCGATAAATTTGAACTCAAAAAAAATCCGATCATTGGACAATGACCAGAATGTAGAAACTATAAGGTTAAATATGGAAACTAGTTGGAATGGAGATTATCAGGTAATTTTACTTCATGTCTATGCCAAAATAAAATGTGATTATTCTAGAACACATATAGAAAGTTAATTACCTGTAGCTTCTCTGGCGATTGAACAATTTTAGATCGCAATTCTGAATTTTCTTGAGCATGCTTTGCTAATTGGAACTCGGCACTTGAGATCTACCAGAACTTGAAAATCATTAATAATGCACTAGGTAGCAAACACTTTAGTTTTAAATAATGACATGTCTAATTTCAAAGCGAACTGTAAATATTCAAGCATCAGCATTCCTAATAATTATGAATGACAAGTTAATTTTTTGTCAACTATCATTGAAAATAAACAACATTGTGGATGACTTGACTCATGCCATGAAAAATAACAGAATACAATATATTCAAGAACTGGCATTACATGTACTACTTAAAAATGAGGTAGCAAAATCCAAAACAAGAGAATTTTCTGATTTTGCATCTGCATAATGTTAAACCATTTTTATGCAAGAATACATTATATCCAAGAACTGACATTACATGTACTATTTAAAAATGAGGTAGCAAACTCCAAAACAAGAGAATTTTCTGATTTTGCATCTGCATAAAGTTAAAGCATTTTATGCAAGACATGATGCACTATGGAATGTGCCATGGGAAACATGAGACAACAATATGTTCAGGATTATATTTACAATAGCAAATGCAACCACAGCCAAAGAAAGCATAGAATCGCAAGAGTGAGACGTCGGCCTTTACGAAGTACTTACATATTACCATATAGTTGCTACAATACCACAATAGACAAAATCTAAGGGCAATACATATCAACACACATCAACACAAGTATAAATCAACACAATTTCCTCTTTATTAACACAAGTATAAATCAACACAAGGGTTTTTGGGTAGATTGCAGAATGACTGTATATATGTTCTTGAGTTCGAAAAATTTTCCTTTTTGTCTGAAATTTAAACTCCAACATGGCGAGAAACAATTGATCTGGAGGTTACATGGACATGATGGCTTTTTGCCCAACAACCACAAACATGAGACTTTGGGTCCAAGCGCTTTCAAACATTTGTCAAACAAGGGCTGCAGTTTCATTTGGGTTCCTAAAGATCCATGGACTTTAATGCTCCTATTTTAATTCAGTGAGCATTATGTATCAAAAACATAGACCTACAACTTTCCACTGCAGTTAACAGTTCATACCCTGATCTAAATATATCATAGAACAAACTTTAACTTTTTTCAAATCGATTCAGGATTTTTCCTTTTCAATGCATTTCATATGCTGGCGAATGTGATTTGATGTGTTTGGACCTAATAATTGGTCTGGGATTTTGACTCTTAAAGGGGTATATGCTACAATTGATTCTTAATTCACTCCAAAACATTCGTTTATCACCAAAATTTAAATTTAATGTCATTTTGATATTTTTTATCGTGCATGAACGCATTTCAAATCTTTTTACTTTGGTTATGTGATCTAACATTCAAATAACATTCATCAATCTTTGACTTTTAAGTAGTCTTTATCATTTTTTTAACTTTATTCAAAGTGGATTGCTTCATTCACAGGACTTTTGTAATCATACGGCCAAACACTCTGCACGTTCTCACAGCAGTTAAGAACTTAAGCAATTTTTTGGTAATGCAAACAAGCCCAGAATGCTCCAAATACAATTCCATTCCCCCCCAGTCAGAATTTTATCTGGACCATCCATTTGATTGATGCTAGATGTGGTGGAGCTTTTATGAAGCTCCAAATCTATTTTTAAGTTCTTAAGTTGTTCTAGAAATTGTCTTGAGCCTTTGTGGGACCCTCACCATTTAAAAAGTGATGAACTCAGGGGAAGTACCACTGCTACAGTATTGGCCCTCGAGCTCATGAAGTACTTTTCTAGTCTTGAATTTGATCATGGCCATTTGTCGTTTCGATTGCAGCAATTTGCAAAGCAAACTACTGAAATTAACTGGGTAATTGCAAATTAGAAATGAAACTCCTGAACCAGGATAAGGGCCTTCCAGATCTCATTGCAACTATAGAAGTATCAATCAGTGACTTACATTGTGACCTATTTGTTGTTGGGAGGGAAGGTTGGGTATTTGATGAAGCCTAGTAACAGAACATCATGTGCTTATTATTACTGCTAACTACAACAAGTAAAACGATTTCATCTTTGCATGACTCAGACACGATATGTACCAAAACTAAAGGCTATCTAAAAAAGTGCATCAATCAATCCAGATTTTCATCATTAAAAAATGATAGGGAAAAAAACCAAGATAGTTCAAGTTTTTAGTTACAGTATATAACGAGTGTCATTGTGAGGGTGTGGAAATGCAAAGGCTTTCACATTACAAGCCTTTCCATATGTGCCTTGATGAAGTTCATCAGGATGATTTATGTCTCTCCGCAAATGGCAAAAAATGAAAACAAGCAGCTCTTATTGATGAGTGCTCAATCCTGAGGAAAGTATGGCAAATTAGAGTAGGGGAGAACTTCACATGAAAATGCAAACAATGAAATCTGAGAAGTCAGTGTAGTCAAATAGGGTAGATAGTCGCCCATCATATCTTTATAGCTTCAAAAAGCTCAAGCAGGTCGGAAATCGACTGGGTAAAAATTTAGAAAATAGTATTAAATGCAATTATCAGGCAAAACAAATATAAAAAGGATCATAGCCATTATGACACTGAGGAAGTAAAAAGTCAAAATCAATGATAGGATGATAACCTTTTCATCAATTTCTTTTAATTTCTCTCTAAGGTTCCTATGCGTGGCCTTCAATGATGCTTGCTGCTCATTCAGATTAAGAACGGTCCGCTTCAACTCCTTGACTTCAGGTTCTAACTGATTAACCATAGGCTCCTCAGCTTTCCTAGCACCCTCAATTTCCAAAAGCTCATTCTTCTTCTGCAAATTCAAGCCAACCACTGAGTGAGAAAGGCATTCTCCAAAAGAACCACGTGGTGGGAACTTCATCATCAGAGAGCAAAAGAAAGAAACTGAACCAAATGCATTTCATTGTTAAAACAGCACGAGAGTTCAGATCGTTATTTATCCTGCTCTGAAAGACCATAAACAGAAACTATATTTGTATAAAGAAAAGGAAAGAAAGAAGATGCAAATCCAAAAGTGTTCAATGCAACAATTACACTTATACCTCAGCTAACTTCATCTCCAACTTTTCTAGAGATGCCGCATAGTCATTATTGATAACAGGGTCTATAAGACCTATTTTGTCCTCTCTGCAACATTATACATAAGAATAATGATAAGGACAAATAGCAATGAATCATTATTACACCTGAAGAAACTGATGTTGTTCCCCTGATGTAATATAAAGAAGTGCTATACAAAATCTTAAAAGTTTCACAGCAATAAACTCCTTGAATGCCCAGTACATTAAGCCAAAACCAAACCGAATTATCCCATCATGGAAAAAAAATACCTTGAACTTTCAAAAGGAACAAGCAAGAGAAAAACTCCATGAACTTCAATGAGAGTGTTCTATGCAATAGAAGTGAGAAGATCGAGCATGAAGTCACATGTAAACACACCTATATAAGCAGAAATTGATAAGACCACTGACGAAGTACACAGTTTTATTCGATTCTGGTATTACCAAGTCGTTGAATAAGAAACCATCGACCCCAATCCTCGAGAGAACATCCTTTAATTTGCAGTACAAATTCACCACTAGAACTGACTGAGTGTGATGCTCTGGATTCTCCAATACCTCGAGGGCAGCGAAAGAGGCTGATCCTGGATCATCTCTGCAGCAAACATTACCGTATAAAAGAGGGGAAAACCCCTAGAAAGAGAATGGAAATCTTAGAAAGCTTAGAGAGAGAGAGAGGGTGGAGACCTTTCGGGATCGAGATATTTCAAGAATGCGTCAAAGAGGCTGCAAACAAACTCGGGAGAGGGCCTCTCGAGTTGGTCATGGGAGATACCTGCAATCTCAAATTGAGAGAGAATGGCGGCGATGTCCTTTGTCTTAAGGACTGGGAATGAGTATTCCGCCATGTTTCGTCACTCCTTAGAGAGAGAGAAGGATGTCAACAGGAAGAGAGAGAGAGAACAGGAAGAGAGAGAGAGAGAGAGAGGAGGGGGGACTGGTTTATGGGTTTCCCGCTCGAACGGGCAGGAAAAACAGGGGTTTTCAAATAGGGAAAGGCGCCGTCAGTTGTAGAACTAAATCGCACTTCTAAAATAAAAAATAGATGTACTATTTTAAAAACTTCATATCTATTTTTTCTGATGTCCATGTATCTTGATGTCGAAACGATCAATTTGAGGATATTTGAACATCAAAATAACCTCTTCTAATGGAATTTTTGAGGTGAGCTCTAATTTTATTGTTTCGAGCATTAACTCTATATAAACTTTTTTAATATATTTGAAAATTATTAAAAATAAACATATAACTTGTTACAAGATGCACCATTTTTTTAAATTGAATTTTTTTTTTTTTTTTCCTTTCATATCTCATTGATCTCAAGGTTGAAGTAATCCCGTACAAACTTTTCCAATTTCTGAACACTCACTACTAGTTTTTTTTTTGAAGTGCACCTTACTTGGATTGTATAAGGTTTTAACCTTATATAAACTTTTTCTTTTCAAGGGAAGAAATCAATCGTAAAATTATGTTTTGTTTTTGGTGGGGTTTGCATAAGGCTACAACCTTAAACAATCCAATTAAGGTGCGCCTCTAAATTTTATCATAAATATAATTTTGGTGTCAAACTTCTTTAATTTTGTTTTGATGAAATTTTGAAGTGCGTGGGTTTTGGGGTAAGGTGGAGACATTGGATTAATGGATGTTTGTCATCGGCATACTCTCTTGTTTGATAAATAGATAACCAAAATGTTTCTTTAGTGCATCTAGAGGACTGAGGCAAGGTGACCCACTATCTCTTTTTTTTATACACAGTTGTGGGTGAAGCTTTTAGCTTGATGTTGAATAATGTGGTTAGAAGGCAATGGTTTAGTGGTTGCAAAGTTTTAGATGAATCTCTAATGATCTCTCATTTGCAATATGCAGATGACACTATTATTTTCTGTAGTTATCAAACTAATCAAATGATTTATATTAGGAGATTTCTGAGATGTTGTTTAGTGACACTTGGTATTAAAGTGAATTTCGGGAAAACCTCAGTGATTGAGGTAAGCTGTGATGGAGCAATTGTTGATCAGATGGCTAGAATTATAGGTTGCAAAGTGGATCATTTCCCTGTCACTTATTTGGGAATGCCTATTTCGGATTTTAGGTTACCTAAGGAGGTTTGGGATCCAATACTTAAGAGAGCAAATGTTCAGTTGGACTTATGGAAGGTTAAAAATCTTTCTTTGGGTGGAAGATTGACTTTAGTTAAATCATTAATTTCCAACTTACCCATATCCCAAATGTCCCTTTTGGTTCTGCCTTCTTCGGTTAACAAAAAAATTGAGTAGAAGATGAGGAACTTTTTGTGGGGCTCGAATGGAGACCAGAAGAAGTGTCACTTAGTAAGTTGACAAATGGTGTACACACCCAAAGGAGAAGGTGGTTTAGGAATTCGTAAAATCAAACTTATGAACGAAGCTCTAATTTATAAGTGGTGGTGGAGATCTTTAGATCAAGATGATCAATTGTGGAAGCAGGTTCTTGTTGCTAAATATGGGATAGATCCTTTAAATAAGTTTATTACAAGAAGAAACTATGTTGGTATGAGGCAGTCTCATGTGTGGAAGTTAATAAATTCCATGAGAACTTTTATACTCAACCAAATTAGGTGGAATGTAGGAAAAGGTGACAATGTGTTGTTTTGGCATCAGAGATAGGCAACAGAGGAGGCTCTTAAGTTCAAATTTTCAGATTTGTTTCACAGATGTTCAAATGAGATCGCTAGGTGATTGAAATTGGATTGATAAATGGTCGTGATGCTATATGGAATATTGATTGTTGCTATAATCGTATTCCCAATGTGGTTTTTAAATAATTATCTGAGTTGTTGCAGCGTTTAGCTAACATTCGTCTTTTTTCTTGGAGGCTAACGATGAAGCTGTATGAGTACTTGAAAGAATGGAAATTTTTCAATAAGATTTGCTTATTCCATACTTTTCCATGATCGGATTAGATGGACCCAACCGGACCTTAGAGATATTTGAAAATGGAGGATCCCACTTAAAGTTAAAGCTTTCATTTGGGTTATGGCGCAAGGATAGGTTTTGATTTTGGACAACCTAAGGAAGAGGGAAAAGGTGATTGTAAATGTTTGCTTGCTTTGTAAAGGTGATGAAGAAAGTTCATTTCATCTTTTTTTTTTATGTCCATTCTTTTACCACATTTGGCAATGAGCTATGTACGATATTGGGGTAAATATAGTCATGCTGGGATCATTGGTACAATGAATGCAACAACTTAAATTGATTGGTCTTCCAAAGCTGGTGGAATGATTTGGGATATTTTTAGAGGTGCAATCATTTGGGAGTTGTGGCTAGAGAGAAATAGAAGAAAGTTTGATGACATATCTTTAGGGACTCAGGAGCTACAATTTAAGATTTTGAATTCTGTTTAGAGTTGGCTTAGAGTTACCAAGGAAGGCTTTGGGATTTCTAAAGTTGATGTATTTTCAAATATGGATAATCTCACCGCCTATCGTTTTTTGAAAGTTAGATCAAAATTAAGATGGGTACCACTGGTAATTGGAGTTCTAAAGATTAATTTTGATGGTTATTCCCTTGAAAACCCGGTGGTAGCAAGTTTTGGTGGAATATGCAAAGATCAGAGTGGGAACATTCTTTTTTGTTATGCTGGACCGTGTGGTGTGGCTACTGCAAATCATGCAGAGTTAGGAACCCTTTTGCAAGGACACTTGATTTGGAGAGAGAAGGGATTTAGAAATGCAGTGATATTGGAAGGCGATTCTTTGAATGTAATAAATTAGTGCATTTGCATTGCTAAACCCCCATGGCGTTTGAGATCTTTGTGACTTCAAGTGATGGATGCAATTTCTTCATTGATTATCTCTTTTCAACATGTCTTCAGGGAGTCAAATGAGGTTGCAGATGAGATGGCGAAGAAAGGGGGGAATGTCGACCAGATAGTTATTTCAAATTATTTATTTTGACCAATGTATATTTCCCTATTTAATATCAATAAAAGCTAAGTAATCTTGTCAAAAAGAAGAGAGGTTGTTTTGATGCCCATATATCCTCAAATTGATCATCTCAACATCAAGATGCATGGACATGATAAAAAAATGAATTTCAAGTTTTGGAAATAATACATATTGTAACGCAGTTTTTTACTATCAATTTTCAAGATTTTCAAGTTCTCATAGATCTGCACGATCGACACTATTTTTTAAGCATTAAATTTTATAATTAAAGATGAAAATATATTTTAAGGCTGTCTCAAAGATTTTCAGTATTGAAACCACACCCATAATATTAAGAGTACATGGTTTCATTAAATACCTTCTCTTACAAAATAATTCTATGACTTTTACATTTTACAGTCTAATCCCCTCTTTTCATTGGACTTTTCCTCAAATGGCCCTGAGTTGGGTGTTTGAGGTGCCACGCCCATATAACACTAGCAAAGCTTTCCCCGTGCAGAGTTTCGAACCCATGTGACAACAAAGCTTAGGAAAATAAAATAAATATTGTGGGTTGTGATTTATAAATATTCACATGGTCCATCAACTTTAAAGGGGTTGTGATCCCCTAAATTGAAGGAGCATGTGAATATTGGTGGTCCAAAGGTCCACAATTCTTCATCAGCATCGTCCGAGTCTTATCCCAACTATTGGAGTTGGCTACACGAATCTTTATCCCTCTTTCCACTCTATCAAGGGCCAAACCTTTTGTTGGACTCTAAGTCACTATATTTCTTCTCACTACTTCCATCCATATCTGTTTGGGCTATTGCCATTGCCTTTTTAGAGCCTTCGACCATTCTTTTTAACCAATATTGTTCTAGGTCAATGCTGCACATGGCCAGAACATCTAAGTTTTCTTTCCTTTATCATATCGCCTATTAGAGCAACATCTACTTCCCTCAGATGTATACATTTTGAATCCTATCATTTCTTGTCACTCATCTATCTCACCATCCTCATCCCAAATGCACTCATTCTATGAATATATTATTTCTTGACATCCTAATTTTATGTTCCATAAAGCATGGCTAGTCTTACAACAAGCTTATAGAAGTTTCCTTTTAGTTGCAATAGCATACTATGATCACATAAGACTTTAGAAGTACATCTTTACTGCATGCACCTAGCTTTACTTCTATGCACGATCTTCCTCAAAATTTTTTATTATTTTATAAAAAAAATCTCAAAAACTTACAAGACCTAAAAAAGTTAATATTTTATAATTTTATTTAAAATCTAAGAGTAAAAATAAATTTTGATGGCAGTTCTCTGAGAAATTCGGGTCCAGAAAGAACGGGATAAGTTGTGAGGAACTATAAGGGTGAGACCACTTTTTGTTATGTACGATTGTATGGATGTGATAATGCAAATCAAGATCAGCTAAGTTGTTTACAAGGAATTAAGTTAGTCCCGGTGAAGTGGGTTGACGGTTTTAGCTTAGTTGAAAGGGATTCTCAAAATGTTGCTAATTGGAATAATAAAGAGTCTAGGCTGCCTTGGAAATTTAGAGCAACTTAGATTTAAATTATGGATTTATGCAGCACAATAGTGGTTTCTTTCATACATGTGTATAGGGAAGCTAACAAATTGGCAAATGGTTTAGCCAAAAAAAGGGTAGTATTGCAGAATGTAGTAGTCTATCTGAGAGCAATAGAAATACATAATATTGTTAAAAAAACAATATAGACCTCACACTAATGGGATATTACAATATAATCCAATGTTAAAAACAATGGAACGACGACTCAGATCGTTCATCATGAAAACCAGTCGGATCGGTGGATCTGCTAATTTGGCCTTAAAAAATTTCTAAAAATCACTAAAATTTATTTAAAATTTAGCTCTTTCAATTTTAAAAAATTTAATAGTATTGCATTATGGTTTTTCATTATTTGATTGAAAATATATAAATATTGAAATATGTATCATGTCTTTGTATTTGTTGTCCATTATGTGAAGTTTAAAAAAGCAACTTATTGCAATGAAATGGATATTTCTAACTCAAAATTTTAATTATTTTTGTATTGTTATAATCCTAGGGTTTCTATTTTCACTTGCCCTTGTAAAGATACAGGTCTTTGCCTATCATTTCTTATCATTTTCTCTTTTCCTAAAAAATTCTTTATTGAATTAATTGTTTATTTCTAAAAAGATGGAGTAATGAGATGGAAAATACTCTAAAGCACTCATGCTGACAAAAATTAGTCTCTTTACTATAATGGAAAAATATAGAATAAGACCATTTACCTTTGATACAAGGTGGTCACATTAATCTTAACCATTGGATGTGAAATTGGGTGGCTACAATTACTCCATTGACCAAGCTCAAACTTCAAAATGAATTTTCTTGAACTTTGCGACACATCCAAACTATCAAATTTCACATCAAATGGTTGTAAGGAATTGTGACCACCTTTGTATAAAAGGTAAATGGTCTCATTGTATACATTCCCTACTACAATTGAGCCCAGAAAAATCCTACAGAATCTCGTTTCTAAAGGCCACAATTTGCTCGTGGAATTTGGTGGACCCAACAACTCTCATTATCGAGGGGTGGCAAATGACCCTGACCAGGGTGACTTGGTCTGGGTATGGGTCAAAAAATTGGACGAGGCGGGTCGAGGTTGGGTCCAAGATTTGGACCCGAATACCATCTGGGTCCGGGTCCATGTAGATCTATCCATATATATATATATATATAGGAAATGTTGGCTTTAACCTGCAGGCTAACAACTACAGTGTAGCCAACGGCTCAGATTGAATATGAGCCGATCTGAGGGTCACGACTTTAATTTGTATTTGAATTTTTATGTTTTTCTACAAATTCAAATCACTTGAAATTTTGGAGGTTTATTCTTCTCATCAAGGCGTACCTAATAAAAATATTTAAAAAATAATTTGTAAAATATAAATTGATCAAAATACTCCTGAAAAAGTTTTAGGGGGTATTTTCGTTTTTTTTGTTTTTTGGCTGTTATTTTTTAATATTTTTATTGGATTATTGTATTTTTAAATAATAGAAACTCAAAATTTTAAGTGATTAGATTTGTAAAAAAAAAAAATTGAAAATTCATATACAAAATACAATTGTGACCAATGGATCGAGCCTCAGATTCAATCTGAGCCGTTGACTAACGCTGTTAGCTAGTAGACTAACACCAGCCTTTCTCTTTCTCTCTCTATGTAGATTTGTCATTATCTTGAATTAGACAAGAAACGTGCATGAGTTGCATAGATATCCAAGTCCATTTACATGAGAACTTAGTCGCTCAATGCCCACTGGTATTCTACTCTGCAGCCTTCTCTCGCAACAAGAGATAGTATAGTGACGGTTTTTTAAGAACGTGCACCATTGTCCAACAAGGTGAGTCATCATCACCTTCATTATTATTTTATTCTAATCATTTGTGATCCACTACATGAATCATGCTCTATCATTTTACTTTTTAAAGACTATATCCTCTATGATACCATAAATCCTCACATATTTTCTCACTAATTTCATCTATATCTATTTGAACATTCTTCTTGCCTTTTTAAAGCCTTTCACTTGGACTATATCACACCTCCTAACTAGTATTGTACTGGGTTAGCGCTACATATGGTTAATCTGCCTATATCTACTTTCGCTCGTCTTATCGTCAATTGTACCACAAGATCAATGAAACATGTTTATTGCCCTTATAGGACTACTTCTAGTGCATCGCATTCAAGACAACCCCATTATAGGTCTAAAGCAAAGTGAGATTCCATGAAGTTGAAAGATTTACTGAAATATACTATCCATTTACTTCTTCAAATTAAATCCAATCTAATATTAACTTTAGGATGCCAAATTTTGGGGATGCAACTTCTTCAAGCCATAGGCTAATGTCAATAAAAAACAAAAAAAAATTTCCTATAACACTCTCTATGCACTTGAAAAAAATAATATCTCAAGATTAAACACAAACTATCTAATTTTTAGAGAGTGAGATCTAAATGTTAGAAAACTCAATAATCAACCTGTTTTTAAAAAAAATAAAATAATCATCTACTTGTTCTGGATTGATTCCCAAAATTTCAAATACAAAAAAATTTCCCGAAGTAGGAATTCTGACCGAGGGAGTGGGTGCACACTATGCTCTTGTGGGAGCATTATATACGAGCTATTCTATGAAAATCAGAATAGAAAATCAGAGGGAAAATTACCATGTTCCCCTACCAAAAAAGAACTCCACAATGAAACCCCTGTTGAAAAAGTACCTCACTAAATACCTCAAGAACTTCTTTTTCTTTTTCCTCATCTAACCCCGTAACCCACTTTCTAGAAAGAGAGATCACAGATGAAGGAATTTCACATGGGCTTTTGCTCATTGTTTAGCAGAGTGGGACGTTTGGAATCCCCTCTCTCTCTCTCTCCCCACAAATTCAGGTAAAGCTCCCTTTGATACCAAGCAAGCAAAACTCAGCCAGTAAATCCTCTTTGGTTGGGTTAGAAAAAGGAAAAATGTTTTGGTTTGGGTTAGGAAACTATCATGAGGAAATGTTCTCTTGAAATTATTAGAGATTCTCTCGTTTGCTCAAAGTATTTGTTTTGATAACTGATTAAGGAAGAAAATAGAACTTCACTTGAGAAAGAACATTCACAATGTATAAAATGCTTCACTTTTTTCATACATGGTTCCCTTGTGCAATATCTTTTCCATCGATGATTACATAGTTTTTCAAAATAAACATGAAGTCTGACAGCAAAATGAATAAATTCATATTTAGTAAGAATCCAAGAATAAAAAATTTAAATCAAACATATATAAAAAATGTGATCTAAAAAATATGCAAGGACTATAGAGTCATCATCTCAACTGAATTCCTCCTCTCTTGCACGTGGGCAACAAATTCAAATCGAGTATGGCACGCCGTGCTGAGATCTCGGTTCTCAATGTTGTAGCCTCATGAGATTGGCTCATAAATGAAATGTGATCTTCTCAAAAATATGCAAGGACTACATAGTCATCTCAATTGAATTCCTCCTCTTCCACTGTTGGCAACAAATTCAAATCAAGGATGGCATGACATGCCGAGATCTCGGTTCTCAATGTTGTAGCTTCATGAGATTGGCTCATAAATGATATGAATATCTCAATGGGGTCTATCTGCAAGAGTAGCATGGCTAAAATTCAATCACAGTTTCACTAGTTATCACATATGCTCAATTCCACTCATAGCATGTATATGTACGAGAGAGCATATGGTCAATTCCACAGATCCAATCACAGTATACATATATGAGAGAGAGAGAAAGGAAGAGAGAAATCATAGTATGTATATGTAAGAGAGAGCATATGGTCAATTCCACATATCCAATCACAGTACACATATATGAGAGAGAGAGAGGGAGAGAGAGTATTAAAAATTGAGGAGGGCATTTGAACATATTGAGAAATAAAACACAGGCCTTGTCAATCACCATTACATTCAAACAAACACAATGAAATCATATAATCTACATATAGTCTTTATCAGTCAACATACTTGACAAAAAAAAAAAGGAAAAAAATTTATCTGATATATACGTAATTATTTATGGAAATATATAGATATATACATGGTCTTGTATGTAAAAAACCTGTTCTCTTTTAAGACAACCTCTTACCAAAAATGGTATTTGCATAGTCATGCACAAGGCAGCCCTTGACATCTAATTTGTCCCTCCAAATTCAAATTCAGTGTTTTACTGAAGCTGCAAAGATACTGGTACTCATTGTTTAATGTTTCGGACCAAGCTGTCCACTACAATTGTACAACCTAAAAAATTAGTAGAGAAGGCAAGAAGAATTCTTTCCTTTCAAATTGCAAGGGAAATTCTTAAGATACAATTAGATTTTAGAAAAAAAATTTAAAAAAAGATTGCATCACCACATTTGATTTGAGAGCATTGAACTATTCTATTGAATAGCGTATAGAACTATAAAAAAAGTGTTAAGAGCCTTTTCTCAAGAGATGCATACATATGTTACAGTAAGTATTAGTGTGAGCAAATGTGCAAATAACAATAACCAAGTGGGACACAAAGTAAAGCTAAAAAGGTGTATTAATCTTCTCTCTAGAGATGCATAGATATAATAGACACTATGAACTTCTAAAGGTATTCATGCGAGGAAAATGTGCTCATAATTATAATTAGAGTGGAACAAGAGTACACAAAATAGAGTTGAAGCTATCTGAATAAGCATTGGCACAGAATTTGATGTCATGTTCATTAAAAAATAAACAGTTTAGATACCTCATGCTATAGACACCTTGTAAACAGAGTCACAATCATGTCATTTCCTATTGCCTTTTAGGAAGTGTACTTTCAAGATTGAAAAGTAGAAACACAAGCAAGAAACACAAAGTTCATCATAAATGAAACTAAGCTGAAAAAGCATCTACGGGCAACGACCATCAAACAAAATTGTACAATGATTTCAAGCTATTGGACAAAGAAGTTATTAGATTGCTGTAAAAACCAAGTTTTATTCTGAGGAATTATAACAATGACAAATGGTGATAGATGATGGTACTTTACATCAAGATTTCGTGCACTGTTTGTTCTTGATGGCAGACTGTGGCGATTAGGCACAATTTCCTTTTGTCGGCATCACCCATCTAGGGCATATCTCACCATCCATCACGGAAATAGAAGGTGAATGTCAATTTCTTCTACCTAAATACCGTCCACCCAGTGTACAATATGTTTTCTATTATTTGCGAAGTAGGAGAAGGAAAACGAGGCAACAGTGGTTGTGACTCATACTAAAAGTAAATTGTACTTTTCGAAAAAAAAAACCTAGAGATGACCAAGAGTAATAACCTCTTACCAATAAAGATTGTACATGCATTCGTATCATAGACCAGGATGCAAAAAGGTGAGTAGCAAGCACTTCAGTGGAATAAGAGTAATATCCCAATAGAAAACCCATGAAGTCTTCATGAAATGAAATGTGAAGAGAAGACAATTCATTTGCCCAAAAAAAACAAAAAAAAACCATAAATTCATAGAACAAGTTCCTATAGAAAATTCAGCAGAAAAGCATAAAACGATGAATCTTCAATAAATAGGATCATAATCACATAGCACAGAAGCTTGTAAAATAACATTCAATAGAAAGGTAGAGATGGAGAGAGGTGGGAGTTGCTCACCTTGAGCTTCTTTTTCATGTTGGTTTTCTTCCCTACTTCAAGAACATAAACATAAAAGAAAAAGAATAAAAGCGGGGATAGAAGAAGAGGAATAAATTTTGGTACTCAAAATTTTTTTAACAATTATTAAAACAGACACAAAAACAACAAAGAGAAATAACTATCCATTTAACTGGCAATAAAAGAGGAAGCTAGCAGAAATTATCAATGCATCACTTCAGAGTCCAGAGAAACAGAGAGAGAGAGCAGAAAATAAAATACCTTCCCCTTTGATCTAGAGTCTCGCCTAGTGGTTGGCTCACAACTGATCCTTGGATTTTGAGCTCTAGCAACCTGAGATGATGAAAAGCAACAGCAAATATATCAGAGAGTAGATATAAAGAAAAAGGAGTTGTACAGAAAAATAAGAAGAAAAAGAACGCTAAGAATAACAACTGGAATGAAATCCAAGAGGAGTAAAGCCCACGAAAATTAAGATTAGGAGCAATGCTTAAAAGATCTCTCTCTCCAATTTCAAGAACCAAGAATTAGACCTTTACAATCAGCTTTCATTTTGCTAGAATCTGCAACACTTGATTCTGGACTAGAATTTTGCACAAGATACAAGCAAGAAACCCCAAATAATCAGAAAACAACAAAACCCTAAAACCAGGAAAACCCATCACTAGAGAAGAGTGGGAAAACCACAAAAACCAGAGGAGATGGCAAGAAAACCCAAGAATAGGAAACCATCAAGTCCCATTGATTGATGTTGAGAGAGAAACTACTTTAAAACCAAGGAGAAATCAATAAACCCAACTTGGCGAAAGCACCAAACACCACCAAATTAGAAACGAAAACCAATTTAGGGCTTTAAACAGAGGAAACCACTGGAATTGCAAACCACACAAACCATTAAAGGAAGAAACCAAAATTACCAAACCAGTAAAGCAAGAAAACTCAAAGACATATGAATTAAACCCAAACCTTAGAAAGGGAAGAGAGGTAGTCTGACCCACTTCCATCTCCACTCAAGGAAAGTGGCGTTGATGGGCTCTGTGGCCTCTGTTTCTTGGCCTTCTTCTTCTTATTGCCGCCATTGTGGGTCACATTATGGAAACAAGAATTCCAGCCTTTGTGGGTCAGCTTTCCGGCCGTCTTCACATGTAAACGCCTCTTTTTGTTTCCCCAGTGTGGAAAGAGGGGCTCCTGAGCTTGCGAAAGAAGTATCAAGAATTCTGCAACGTTCTCAGGATTTGTCATGGCTTCAGAGACGCATGTATCCTCCATCGATTCTTCTCGCTCTAAGAATTGAATGGCTCCCATCGTCTTTAGTTATCAGAATGGTTCCTTATACTTTTTGTTGCAATTACCAATTTGAGTTCAATCCTTGCTGTCCGATCCTAACCAGATAGAGAGTCCTTTGTGTTATAATTATCAATTTGAGGTCAATCCTTCATGTCCAATCCTAACCAGCGAGAGAGCGGAACACCTCAGTTTCTCCCTCCAAATTTCGAATCGAAGATCCTTCCATGACCGTTGATGGACGGTGATTGACCCACGTTGAGCAGATCGAGTAACGTTCCCATCTTTCAAAATTCAGAACTGCCCTAGCGTCCTAATTCAAGGAGAGTAGACGTCACCCTTTCTTGGGTTTTCATTGGGGTATACGTGCCCTTTTTTAAGGAAAAAGTTTATATAAGGATGCTACCTGTAGAACTACATATACCCCTCAAAAATCTATCGGAAAAGGTAGTTTTAATGTTGGAAAACCCTTTGATTGATCATCTCGATATTGAGATATATGACCATAAAAAATAAAAAGATTTTAAATATCATAAATA
>NW_006498680.1:16038-33376 GCF_000471905.2 Amborella trichopoda | reverse complement strand
TCGATTTTGAGATAATTCTAATAATATTTTACATCAAAATTATATACCATGATAAAATTTGAAGGTAAAACTTACCTCTACAGCTGCAGATGCATCTGTATGCCAACTGCACCCTTACATAAATGCGGGGGCCTAAATAATTAATTTAGGGCGCACCTTAAAAATTCACTAAAAGAGGTTGTTTTGAAGCTAAAAAATTCCCAACTTGATCATCCCATCATTAAGATGTATGGACATGAGAAAAAATGGATTTCCAGTTTTAGAATTAGTGCATCTTGTATTGTATTTTCGGACTGTCGATTTTCAAAATTGTCAAGTGTTCATAGATCTGTTCAATCGACACTACTTTTGAAATTTTAAACTTTATAATTAGAGATGAACACAAATTTTTAGGCCATCACATATATTTCTAGTATTTAAATATCTTTCAACTTTATTTGAAGGTGCGCTTTACTTTGATTATTTAGAGCCTCGACCCTATTCAAATCACACGCTTTTTTCAATTAATTTAGGAATTGGTATTTTGAAACTATTAGTGCGATGGTGTTTATGTAATGAAAATCACAACATAATGACTAGAGTGTCGGGGTGCTACAACAACGGCCGCAGCCCCTTTTCTAAAAGTTAGTCCTCACTCCCATCTGGACAGGGCACACTCCCTTTTGGTCTTGCCCAACCAGTTCTATCATGGGTGAGAGGAAGGAGGAATGAAAAAATATAAATTTAGAGAAATTCACTCTCATCTCCTAAAATATTATTATAATGAGAAAAACTTATCAATTTTTTACGTCTTACATTCACACCCTTTTTATTTTTTTCTAAAATATCCTCAATTCTGGAATTTAGTTTACAATTCCAAGCCACTTGAAAAATTTGAAAAACTAAAGTAAAAAATTGCTTAATATGAAGTTATTTGGACAAAACTTGACTTCGAACCTTCATAACCCAAAGTTAGTAAAGCAAACTTAACTCCAAACATAATTTTGGATATTGTTTAGATGGGTTTTGTGACAATTTGAAGAATTTTCATCATGTTCAGTGGTTCGTAGCATCAAGGGTGAAAAAAGGTTCAGTTAGCCAGATTTTAAGTACCACCAACTATCTTCTAATTGAAGTTTTCATACAAATGGAAATCAGTTATCTAAAAAGAAAGGATTTAAAGTCGAAGATGTCTACATTGGCATCCTAGGTAACATTGTGGTAGCCTCAACCAAGAAAATAGCTAGCTCAAAGTTAGCATTGTTTCTATTTATTATCACTATGGATACCGATTGTCAGAGACCTCACACCAAAAAAAAACTGCCTAAAAAACAACGCAGTAAAACAATGCAGTCCCTGGTCTCTATCTTACATATAAAAAATCCATCAGTTTATCACCTTCCCAAAGGAAGGTATCATATCTATTTCTTCCATTGTGTCTCAAGTGTCTATTTCTTTTCCATTCACTCGGTACTGCAAAGTGATGCCAAAGAGGGGTAACTATAGACACCCCCCAATAAATTTTGGCTACTAGAAATTCTAGAAACCTCAAGTTCTGAGTCCCAATGAGCATCTTAATCCTAGTAAGCATAGTGAACCTAGACCCCTTAGTTTTATCACAAAAACCCAACCCAAGTTGTAGCAAAATCTCAAAAGCTTTCCCATGGTAAAAGAATCAGCAAAGCCCATATCACCGTTCAAAAGATATGGACTAAGGAAGATTGTTATAATAAGTGACAAAAAGGTCCCTCAATACTAGGGGGGGCAATGGACCCAGACCCAATTTGGGACCCACCGGATATACCCCACACGGGTCCGGGTATGGGTCCAGCATTTGGACTCGATGGGTAGGGTACGAGTCCAAAACTTTGGCCTGAACACAATTCGGGTCCAATTGGACCCAACCTGTAAACCGTTGGAGATAAAATACTTTACTTTAAGCTCTATTAGTTTGAGTGTATTAAGGATCATATATAATAAGAACTCATAGTCATCTTTAGCTATTAAACGACAAAGTAGACGACTTGAATTATGATGGCGGGTGATTGTTACCTTGGGGCCAAAAACACAATTATGGATTTGAAAGATTATTTGCTTGCCGCCTCAGAAGGAAGGGTCGCTCTCTTTCTCACTCATGTTCAATGATCTTCTTGCCTCCTGCCTGCCTTTGGACTCTCTCTCTCTAGGATCCCCTAAAAAAGCTCTCGCTATTGGGAAAGCTTTTTATGCTTCCCTTATAGCATAGAAGAACTATCCTCTCCCTTTCTTAATGGTGTGTGCGTGCGCTCTCTCTCCTCTCCAAGAAGCCCTCTCTCCCTCTTCTACGGGTGTGTGCTCTCTCTTTCTCTTGCACTGGTTGGTTTTTGTGTGCTCTCTCTCTCCTCCAAGAAGCCCCACTCTTCCTCTTTTACCGGTTATTTTGAAGGGTTACCAGTTGAGCCCGTGACTTATATTTTCTGAAATTTTGAGTCAACAAATCTCAGCCACTTATTTTAAATCAACGGTTAAAAAGGAGGGAGAGGATAGTTCTATTATGTAGGAGAAGCATAGAAAGCTTTCCCTATAATGACACCATTTATCTTTGATACAAGACAGTCACAATAAAACTTGATCGTTGGATGTGAAATTGGGTGGTTGCATCTATTTCATTGACGAAGCTCAAAGTTCAAAAGAATTTTTGTTAAACTTTGTGACACACCCAAACTATCAGATTTCACATCAAATGGTTGTGAGTAATTGTGACATCCTTATTCCAAAAGTAAATGGTCTCATTGTATACAATCCCTTTTTTAAAAATTGTATACTCATGGACTTTGATGATCACATAGATTACAGGTAGACAGTCAAACGTGTATAAAAAATACATATCAGGATCTTATAAAATCCAAATATGTAAAATATAAAGCAATGTTGTTATTCAAATTTCTAAAAAGTTGAATATATAAATCTTGTTTTGTCGGACATACCCTTAGTGGGGAGGACAGGTCCCTACCTGTTTTTTCAAATGGTTTAGGAGTTAGTTTTTCAAATGTGTTAGTGGGCTTGTGTAAGTGGGAATAGAAACCAACATGGTGACTAGGGTCCGGGAGTGTTATCACCACGACTTTTCCCAAAGGTAGTCCTCACACCCATATGGACATTTCACATCCCCTTTTGGTGTGGCCCAACCAGTTCTGGTAATAGGTGAGGGAAAGGAGGTATGAAAAAAGAAAAAATTGGAGAAATTTACTCTCATCTCGTAAATATCGTTATTAGGAGAAAATAGTACAAATATTTATGTTTTACATTCATATCCTTCTTTTTTTTCTCTAAAGAATACGAAGGAATCCTAGTTCAAGTCGAAAGAGAAACAATTGAAAGATGAATGCCTAAAACATTACTGCAAATAGAAAGAGAAGAGAAAAAAATAGCCATGAAAGAGAAAACTAGGAGAAATAATAAAGTTAGAATGAAGAAAATCTGTCCAAAAAGGTCCTATATATAAGAAGAGTAATGATCCTATGAGACCCTCCCACACCTATATGCGTAGGACCCCAAAGGATCACCATTAAATTTGGCACAGATCTCTAGAAAAGTCAAGTCCCACACCTGTATGATAACTTTTCTAGAAATCTGTGACAAATTTAATGGTGATCCTTTGGGGTCCTACACACATAGGTGTGAGAGGGTATCATAGGATCATTACTCATATAAGAATACAAAGGATATTTAAAATATATTTTTTGAAAGTTTTTTGTTGTGTTCTTTACCCAAAACCGTCTCAAAACTGAATGGGGTCTAGACTCTAGAGAGTCAGTTTCTTGGTCAATGCATGGACAATCACTTTTACATCATACTCTTACGTTTCTTTTTTACATGACACGCTTACTTTATTTTTCTTGTTATTTATTTAAGGAAACTTTAAAATGTAAAACTAAAGACACGCCTCAAAAAATCCATCAGACAATATTGTTCTAATGTTGATAGACTCCCTCATTGATCATCTTGACATCAAGATGTATGAATATGAAAAAGTAGAAAATTTTGAATCTAAAAAATAATGCATCTTGCTACTCATTGTCTATTTTTTCAATATGTTTTATATTAGCCATCTTTGGAGTTTAAAATTTTATAATTAGACATGAAAATAGATTTTGAGATAATCCTAAAAAAATTTTACATCAAAATTACATGTTAAGATTTTGAGATAATCCTAAAAATTTCTTACTTCAAAATTACATGTTATTATAAAATTCGGAGTGGAGCAGCACCTTAAATGGATTGTTTAAGGTTATAACCTTATAAAAACCACACACCCTTTATTTAATATAGTATTTACAGGCAGCCAAGGAGTGCATGAGTTTTCCAAAAACAACAGTGTATGGTTGGTGTATATTATGCATGATTGATTCAATACTTGGGTTTTGTACATCATACTCTATCTGGATCTTTTTATCTTTTTTCTTTTTTGGACTAATTACTCTCTCTGGATCTTTACTCTCCTGTTTTTTTGCACGTGCATGGTACAATTGCATGGCTTGATAATGTATACAATTCTTTTCTTTGATTCTTGTAATGAAAAAAGTTGTTTCCATATTTATATATCATAATTTTATAATAGGTCATAGCAAAAGCAATTGAAACATGAATATACTTGTACATAAGCATTTACCAATTCTTCCATATCTATTAATCCTAGTTCAAGTCGAAAGAGAATTCAATAGGGCCGAATACGAAGGAATCCTAGTTCAAGTCGAAAGAAAATGGAAAAGGGCCTAATACAAAGGAATCCTAGTTCAAGTTGAAAGAGAATTCAATAAGACAAAAAATTTGAAACCATTATGTTATGGGTAAGCTTTCTATGCTTTCTCTTCAGCATATACGTCCATTTCTCTATTAAACTCTCACTAGCCAAAAATATAAAAACAATATTTTCAATAAAATAAAATGATAAAAATACCCCTAAAAATTTTAAGGGGTATTTTGGTCATTATATTTTATCAAATAATTATTTTTAGTATTTTTTATAGGTGTGCCCCAATGAGAAGATGGCACTACCAAATTTCATATTCATACAATTTGTATAAAAAAAAACTAAAAATAAAATACTTTGAGACGTCGGATCTAAGATCAAATGGTGAGTGGCTCTCTTGATCAAAATTGAATGGCTGGATGGTAGGGGGAGGATAGAACTTCTATGCTGTAGGGAAAACATAGAAACCTTTCCCTTATGTTATTGAATACATGCACAACACACAACATGTCATGCTAGATTGCCCAACACGCCCCAGGTCATGCAGCTCGCAACATGACGTGTCGTGTAGAAAATTAGCCCTAAAATTTTAGTAAAATAAAAAAAATTAGAGATCAAAATCTAACACTCGAAAGAAAGTGAAATCAGCCCTGATGATGTCCGAAATAGTTAGAAGCAGTCTTCCACAATTTTCCGACACATTCTAGAAGAATCAAACACTCTTCATCAATCATCTTCAGAGTCATGAAAATCTAAGGTGACAGAAGCTTAAATGGCTCACCAATCTAGTCGAAATACGTTCAACCCGTATGACATGAAACAGTCGAGAAATCTCGAAACGTCAAACTCGTGCGACATAAAAAAGTCGAGACATGAAGACGTCTAACCCCTATGACGACAAAAAGACCAGGTACCTAATCTCAATTCAATGTCAAACCCTAATAGCGAAAAAGAGTCAGGGCTGATATAAGATACGTCCATCGCTACATGACGTAAAACTACTTAGAGGGCTCAATGGTTGTACGAGTATAAAAGGTTAACCAACATAAAACATTTTTGATATTTCTCATCCATCTTCAAAACTTCCCCTATATGTTTCTGTGAAGTTTTCAAAAATCTTAATTTATTTGGTTAAATAGTATCCTGAAGTCTATATCTATTTTGAAAACCTACCGATTTTCAAAATCTTCTAAAATGTTTTTAAAATGAAGGAGTTTCAAGGACGCTTGAACATGATGTTTCCACTGCCACCAGATCTTGGATGCCATGTTACAAACCCTTAGGAAAAGAACAAACCCATAGGTTCCGAAAAATCTTATCTGAACCTGTGGATACCAAGAATTTAAAATCAAAGGTGAGAAAAATTTCAACAATCCAGGAATTCATCATCATCTCCATTTTTTCTTGAATCTGATTCCCATTCAATTAAATACCAGACCCCAAATGCAAAGGCCTACGACCGAAGATGACTACACTTGCATCCTAGATTGCATTGGGGTGACCTTAGCAAAGAGAAGTCATTGGCTCAAAGATAACACAATTCCTACTGACTGTACTTCTAATCCTGATTGTTAGAGACTTCTCAATGGAATTGCCTCAAAGATAGTACAATACGTGTTTGATATCTGATGGATCAAAAGTATCTATCGGCGTATCGCCTCCCCAAAGAGTGTCAGTTTAATTATCCAAAAACCACGTAGAACCTATCCTAATTGTAGTAGACCCCGAGATCTTTCCACTGGTCTAAGAATCACTTGAATTGGACATATGGATCAAAAGTTCGAAGCCTCAAAATGTTTCAAGGCATAATTACCAAAATACCCTTAGGCCTGGGCCGGGCCGCGCGAGGCATTGTGCGTTGTGTAATGTGACAGGCGCAGTCCGAGGGGCCCGAAAGTGGTTTAACTTTTAGAGAATGTGTTTGTTAAGTCGGTTTTAGGTCTGAAAAAATCTTGAAAAATCCCAAAAATTACTTAAACCTATTCTAAATTAATAGTTATATATTGATAACAAAATCTTGTATTTTATTTATTTATTTATTTACATTATAAATTAAGTTTGGTGATATTATAAGACATTTTAGATCTGTTCATATTTGTATAGTATAATAATTATAGAATATAAACAACAATTTCAATTTCATTACATAATATTTTTAATATCATAACATTGTGAATAATATTAATTGATTGTCAATTTATAATTATCATATGAAAATAACTTGTATTGTTCAATTTTATTGTCAATTATTTAATGCAAATACATATTGCAAATTTTTAGGGTTATTTGACTAATTAATTTTAAAACAATTTGTTGATTAAAACTGTGAATTAATCTCAGGTGCCCACTAATTTAGATGATTTGTTCGTAGAACGAGTCAATGAATTATCTCGTGAATTCAATCAATGGCACAAGCGTGACCAAGATGAAGAATAACATAGTCATTTATTTTGGTATTAGGTCGTATTTTACGAATTATATGCTTTATATGATTATATACTTCATCTTTGATAATTCTATGTTTATCCTTTTGTGTGATATAAATTTAATGGTTAACAATAGTTCATATAGGGAAAGAACATCTCAATATTCACATATTGATGCAAAAAAAATGAAAGTTATTAATGTAGTACCCCTATTTCGATCGATTAGGGCGATTCCCGATCCAAACACCGATTCACCGATTTGGATGGGTTTTTTGGGTGCTCGATCCGGGGTACCAATCCAATTTTTAAACTGCATGAGATAATCATGTCATAAAATTCTACTAGAAAATGGTAGCAAGCCCCATTGTTGAGCCTATATAGCATGAGAGAGGTATAGGGCTCGTGTCAGGCGATTGGGACCTAGAAGTCCCTAATTTATTTTATGTACCATAGATGTTGTCCAACTCTTTCAATAAAGATATGATAATCAATTGACTTATGGTATTATAGTTTGTTTATTGGAATACAGATAGTTTGAATGTATATTCCAACTTGCAAACTAGGGCATATGATTCGGCAGGCTTGATCTGCTGCTCGCAGCGTTGATCGATCTAAATGTCGAGGACATAGGAGGATGAGACCCACACGAGGTGTATGAGTATCACCCTTATGAAAGATCAAGACGAGATTCCATGGATAAGAACCGATGTGATCCACATGACATGCCACCAGATCACGTAGGTTACTTGGGAACATCGGAGATGTTCAAACTAGTCGCTTGGGTGTGAACCTGGGCGCATTGGGCGCGACAAGAAACATAGATGCAATAAACTAAGACCTGCATGGTGTAGATTTGATGTAGATGTTTGTATTTTGAACTATTTACACCATAGCATGTAACGCATACTACATGTGTTTAACAGACAATCGTTACTCCTTATAGAGAGGTGTATGGGATGATCCTTGTTCCATATTATACCCTACGAGAATAGTCGGTCACCTTGTGATATTAAGTGCACTTAGAGACCCTGAGATTATAATATGAAGTTGAGTCTTGATGTCACTATTTTAACATTTTCTCCCTAGGGTCATATATGATTCAATAGCGTGGGAGCATAATTAAGAAAGTGGTAAGTCAAAACAGAATAATAGTAGGATCGGAGGAAGGCATTTAGCATTCATATAAATTGGTACACAACATGATGTTCATTAGCATATCAACGATATAAATTTTATCTAAGATATTCCTTTACAGGATATTTTTGAAAATTATAGTATAACATATATTTTATTATTCGTAAATGAATCTTAAGTGTGCATAATATATTTCTTGGAGGAGCTTAAGTGTGTGTGCACGAAGGTTTTGAGTACTCTCCTGAGCATTAAATAGCTAAGAGGGATTAGATGAGTTGCTCAATTTGGTCCGGCCAAGTGTGTCTACGGTAAGTTAGAGTTAGTTTGGATAAAAGAGAAGAGGACTTGCAAAGATTGAGATTATTAACTAAAATCTTATCCAAAAAGATTTGAATAACTGTTTTTTTTGTTAATTGGATAACTTCCAACTAGATTTGGGGAAAGAATCATGGGAGTGTGGACTTTTTTTATAAAAAGGCGTTGTAGAGAGAAAGGACCTGGTTCCACAAAACTTTTCTAGGGCTTTCCATCTCTATCTAAAAAGTCTCTTTCAATAAACCCTAACAATATATCTTTTTTGTTTTGACAAAAATGAGAACTCTCGAACCATCCATCAAAATTTATTGTAAATTATCTTTGTGGTTCTAGTAATCAAAAGATAGAGACTTAAAAGAGCTGCATCGAATTCTCAACGCACAAAAAAAGGCGCAATTAGCTTTAAAAAGGAATATCAACTCCAAGAAAGATATGTAACCTCCATCTAATCCTTATATGTTTTATTTTAATTGATATTTCTACGGTATTGGTATTGCTTCCATTATCTTCTACACTCAAATAGACTTCTTTTTAGCTCGAGATACCCCGTGTTCCCAACTTTAACCTATAAATAACCACTTGGACTCAGGGTCCTGGCCTGATTAAGGATTAATGAATTCAATCCGAATTTTAAATCCTACCTACTTACCCATAAAATATAAAATCCTACCTCTAAAATCCATAGAAAGAAAGAAAAAAAAGTTAATTGCTTTTTTAACTTGGTATGCATACCCCACATTTCTCTTTGAACCTTTTTTTTCTTGGTGAGTAAGTGGGGAGAGGGCCCTACCTTTGGTACAAATTAAGGTTAAGGTGTAATGCTGCAAATCGTCAAGCGCAAACCAATCAAGCGTCAGCTCTTTTCTTGAAATGTTAGATTAAAAGTATGAAATGGTATACCTTTTTGAATCTTGAAATTGAGAAGTACTATTTGTCCAAATAAATAATAATAATAATAATAACAATTCCATAATTTTATGATCACCCACAAACCTGTGATTCCAAAATTGACATGACCCATCAACATTTCTTACTTTTTCTTCCCCTAAGCACATAGTTGTCCAAAACTCCAACCAACAGGCAATACAATATAAATCATCCACTCCACACACATGAATGGAGCATGTCCACTCAATCTGAGCCGTCCATCCAAGTTATAGTTAATTCCATTCCTCAAAACTGGAGGGTCCTCCAACCATAGTCTTCTTGTTGTATCAAAATTTAACCCAGCCCAAGTAGTTGGACTACTGAAGCAGTTCAACCCTGTTTTGTGATTTGTCTCTTGCTTATGGCATAAGGTCTTGTGACATTATCTTCAAGTGTGAACACCCACTCAAATGTAGAGAACCAACCCAAGTATCATGATAAACCCTGAAAAATGAGAAAAAAAACATGCCAGCTCAATTATACATGACCCACTCTAGCTTAATTATACAATCCCATATTGTACAGTCCTTATTTTGAATAACCTTGATGACAAACCGCAACACAAGTTTTTGGTGGCACATTTTAATTAGGAAAATGATTATACGATGGGTATGGTTTGCATAAGAACAAAGGTGCATGTCCAAACCTTATCATAAGATATTTTAGTGTAAAAAATTCTTAAGATGACCTTATAATCCATTTTTGTCTTTAATTATGAATATTAAATGCAAAAAATAGGTAAAATCAAATAGATCTATAAACACATGAAAATCATGACAATGGACCAACTAGACAATGTGTTGCGAGGTGCACTATTTTTGAGCTTCAAAATCTTCATTTTTCCACATATTCATACATTTCAATCTCGAGATGATCAATTAAAGGTTTTTCAATATCAAAACAACTTTTTCCATTGGATTTTTGTTGTGCACTTTAATTCTACATTTTAAGGTTGCGACCTTATATACACTTTTCCCTTCTTTGATACCGGTATATATAGTACAGTATAGGCCAGATGGCCAAGATTGAAGGCAAAGGAGATGAATGGCCAAGATTCGCACTTTGATAGAGTTAGGTATTGTGAAAAGTAGGTTCTCAGGTTAAAAAGAAAAGAAAAGAAAAGAATTTGCTAGAAAAAATTATGGTAAAATGAGACTACCGTTCTTGGCAAATCATTATGTCTATTCTCCGTTGATCTTTGCCATCCAGCCTATACAACAGTATAGGCTGGTTGGTTCATAGAATCATCTCCCTTTTATCTATATGTGTTTTATATAGGGAAATTATCAGAAATATACCTTAATTTTTTATAAATTAGGAAAAAAAAAAACCCTCAACTTTCATAAATCTCATCTACATCTTTTTTCATCAGTTTTGGCATTTAAAATACTTCGAGTTATCATGGCATTTAAAAATGTCGTATAAAATGGGGTAGTCATTACCGTGCTTAAAGGCCGTAATGCTAGGGCTTCACAATAATACAACTACTGTAAAAGCTATTTTGGTAAAAAAATGCTAAAAAAAGAGATGTGGATGAGGTTTATGAAAGTTGATGGTTTTTTTCCAATTAGACGAAAACAAAAGTATGTTTCTGATAATTTCCTTTTTATATACATATTTGACAATTCTTAAACATAGGTTTTTTCCATCTCCTCTTAGGCAATTTGGCCACAACCTTATCCTTATGCCCAAAGCTCCTCAAAACTGCAAAGTTTTGAAGTCAACATTATGCACTTAAATGAGAAAGCCCTCATCTAATCCAATTTTCCAAGTCTTCAAGAACCATATTTGGTTGAATTTTCTTTTTAGGAGCCATGAGCTAAACCTCAATCTTCAATATTATTGTCCTACAACAATGACAAGGAAATAGTTTATCTCACTCCGAAAGCGGATCCTAAGTTGAACCTTTCAAGAAAAACCTCAGTCCAATGTTCACAAAATCGGCCTGTCCAACTCGGAGGTATCGGTCAACCAGAATTGGGCACTAGTTGATCCGGTTTTGGCCGATTTTCGTGGTTCCAACGGGTCTTTTAAAAAAATTCAACAAAGATATATATAAAATCCCAAAAAATAAGGGATTTGTTTGTAATGTGTTTTTGATTGATTTTATCATTTTGATAAAAATTGGAAAGTGTTTTTGGCCATAAATACTTTTTTTTTGACATTTTTGTGTATTTTCTTAGATAATTTCAAAAATACTTCTAAGCGCAAATCACTTTTTTAAAATCCATTTTTTTACTACTTTTCAACTTCATTTGGACGTGTTTTGTTTAATCATGCTTTAAATATAATTTCATATATTTTTTTTATTTTTTTTTATCTCAATTTTTTTTTAACAGTTTGTGGCCTGCTTTTCAACCGGTTTCCGAGTTACTTGGACCCGGCCCTTCTCTGATTTTCGGGTATGGTTCGATTTGTTGAATACTGAGAATCCCTTAACCTGTTTTTATGTTTAAAATATTTATTAAATATAATCTGATTTGACATGAAATCGCCCAAATTGGACAGTAGGAAATCCTACCAATTTGGTACTTGATTCTGATTTTTGAAGTACTAGTTACATTTTGCTTAAATAATATAGAAGAGCACAAGACATGTACTGAGTATATGGTTCCAATTCCCGGTCCAACAGGCAGGTGTCCCACTCCATGCATAACCTGTGCCAATTTAGAATACATCAATAAAATATCCTTCAAAGACAACCAAAGAGCAAATCTTTAAATAATAATAATAATAATAATAATAATAAAAATCCAACATAAAAATAAAAAAAGAAAATAAGTTTATACAAAACTCAAAAAGGATAATGATCCAGTAGTGCTGCGTTCCACCTTATCCATTATGGATCCCAATCTAATACTACTTAATAAATGGATGGATTGTTTTTTAACAGTAATCAATTTTTTACTCCTCCCATCTCATTATCCCTACCCGACCATCCATAAAATAAAATAAAAAAATCTGTCAAATATCAGTTAATATTCAAAATAATTTGAAAGAAGAAAAATAAGGATTATGGATCTTAGTGTGTGTATGTGTGTAGATCTTTGTATGTGTATGTGTGTGCATGCGCTCTTACGGAGAATGTTGCCTACCTTGACCATAGCAATTCAGAGTCGTGTTGATGCCGTTCCGACACACACAAAGAAACGACTGAGTCGGGCCACCGAAACCACATGCACCATCGCTCCTCTCGCACTCCTCGCAAGCACTCGAATCGTAGGTGTCATTTTGACCAACACTATACTTCAAAGAGATCCCATACCTCCATTTCCTTGCATCTTCTTCATCACCTCCATAGCTATAAACACTTGTATAAGAAGAACACTGAAGCCCAGGTAAGTTCAGTTGCCTAGAGGGCCCAAGACCGATGGGCTCATAAACACAACACGTCGAGACCTCATCGGGCTCCAATCCAATTCCTGAAATGCCCTCACACTTGTATAGTGCATTGCACATGTGTGACCCCTCAGTGTCACAGAGGGGGGCGTCCATGTCGAATACTGGAGAGGAGGAGGAGCAGCCAAGAAGGGCAAACCGGTCATTCGGGTCTAGCATGAAGGGCATCGAGGGGCCGAGACCAAAGCTCCCAGAATTCTGCATGGTGGCACACGTCGACATCTGAGGGTCGGATACAAGGAGAGTGGCATTTTGGTAATTTAACCAGACGATCGGATATTCGCCGGTGGGGGTCTGGAGAAGGAGCTGTTTGTTTAGGCATTGGATGTATGGTGAGAAAGAGGGGTGGCCACACCCTAGGGAGGAGCCCAAGGGGAATTTTATGGGAATTTGGCCACATGAATCAAGGCATGAAGCTCTAGAGGGTGGAGTGAGGGACAGTGTTGTGAAGAGTATAGTGAAGATTAGTGAGAGAGGGAGGGTGGACATGGCTCTTGGGGTGAAAATGCAGGTGGTGGTGTGGGTTGTGGTGCTTTTACTAAGATTCAACCTGAATTTCTTTCTAAAAAGAGGGGACAGATTCAATTTGGATTTGTATCAAAAAAAAAAAAGAGGGTGCTTTAATTTTGAATTTGCTTATAGAAAGAGGACTTTTGGAGATGGGATTTGACCTTTTTGTTTCTCGTATATGAATAGAATTCGTTCACACTACAATTTATAAAGCAACATTCCAAAGTAAAAATTTTGGGTCCAAAATGTGTGTGAAGTTCAAAATTTGGATGTAAAATGTTTGAATTTTGAAAAATAATAGTAAAAGGGCATGCTCTTTCGGTGGAAATGGTTGTCTCGCACTTTTCTTTAAAAGTCGAGCCACTTTTTTGTGTGCTAGCTAGACATCACTACTCTAGAGAGGAAGATGATTTCAATGAAAGTAAAATAGAAGGGAGTAATGTCAAACATATGTGTGCGTGTGGGACATGATTGACACCATATCCACATGAGAAAAGGAATTTTCAAGAAATATGATTCCAAAAATAATGCTTTTGAATAAGTATTTTTAAATATTAAGATTAAAAATATGATGTTTGTCCCGATTTTCGAAATCTGGACTCAGGTCTGAGCTCAAGTCTAAGCGAGTTCGAGTTGGACCGAGTAAAATGTGCATAATTACGAAAAAAAAATTAGGAGATTTCATGATTTTTTTGGCCCAAAATCTGCAAACCCAATCCCTGGTATGGGCCAATCTAGGTAGCCTGACAAATTTGAATTGCTGGTTTGCCTAAGAATATTTAGGGATCCAAATTTGGGGAAGGTCATCTCATCAACCTCAAGACAAACTTAAATAAAAAAAAAAGAAGCAAAAAAGGAGGAAGAATATTCAATATAGACTGTAGAATTTGTTTAAGGAAAAAGTTTATATAGAGCTGGGGCTCTAAACAATGAAAGTAGAGCCCACCTCAAAAATTTCACTAGAAGAAGTTGTTTTGATGCTCAAATATCCTTAAATTGATCATCTCCACATCAAGATGCATGAAAATGGATTTCAAATTTTGAAAATAGTGCATCTTGTAACACATTTTTTGACTGTCAATTTTTAAGATTTTCAAGTTTTCATAGATCTACTCGATCTACACTATTTTTTAAGCATTAAATTTAATAATTAAAGATAAAAATATATTTTAAGGCTATTACAAAAATTTTCAGTATTGAAACCATATTTCTCAACACTATTTGATGGTGTGCTTTTCTTTTGATTGTTTAGAGCCTCAGCTCTATACATATACATACTGCTCCCTATTTTTAATAGCTAAATCTAACTTTTAAAAAACTCAAAATCTATTTTTTAATGCTCATCTAGTGATTACTAAAATGGATCCTATAATTTTTAGATAGAGAAAATACTTGTATGCAATGTTTAAAACATTGGACCAGTGGGTCAAGCTGCTTGCAACTTGGATCGGTCGAGTGGGGGAGTCGGATCAGCAAGTAATAATAGTATTTAGAAGAAAACATAAATAATAAAAAAATAAAATGGAAATTTTGCATGATGAAAACTTGTCCAAAAAAAGAAAAACACTAAAAAATAAAAAAATTAGCTCCAGATGAAAAAATAACATAACAAATAGTTTTAATTCAAAGGAATAACGATTTAAATTAGATAAAAAAATAGAGCTTAAAAAGAAGAAAACCAAAATTTTCATCTTTTGATTTCATCTAATTGGAGTGTAGGTCCTAATAAATTATTACGATTTTATAGAGCAGTTGAAAAAGATCAAAATCTTGTTTTTTTAGAGAAATTTAACAAATTACAGATTTTTTTATTTTGATTCATAAATTTTGTCAGGGCTATATCAGTGTCAAAGAAACATTTTGGACATATTTAATAAAAATTGGTGAAAAAAAAGAGAGAGAAACATGGATAATCGTCAAATTAGGTTTGAACAAACTTGAAACTTTTAGACTCTTGATTTCCTCTATTAGTTTTGATCCAACCATATTGGAAGCCTGACTATTCCAGCCCAAAAAACAAAACCTCATAATTGCTTGAGCTCAATGTTCGTAAAATTGAATCGGAACGGTTAACCAGACATGGGGCCTTTGTAACCGGTCTAACCAGTAAACCAGCCAATTCAATTTCTCTAACAAGGCAAGTCCGGTGCGGTAAAAAAAGTGTTAAAAAAAAATACAAAAAAAAATCTACTAAACTATGAAAAACATATAAAGAATGATTAAAACAAAACAAATTCAAATGAAATTAAAATTTAATGAAAAAAATGGATTTTAACTCATTTTATATTTTCCAATGGCAATTTTTAAAATTTTCTAAAAATATAAAAAATATAAAAGTAAGTATTAATGACCAAAACAACTTTTTAATATTTACGATAATGTAAAGAATATTTAAAAATGCATTACAAATCAATTTCTTATTTTTTAGAATTTATGTACATTTTTTTGATTTTTTTTTTAAATACTGATTGATCACCCTAACCGTCCAAAATCGAAACTGGCCGGTTCCGATCTAACCTGGCGGTTAGCGGTTAGATCGGGCGATTTTACCAACAATGCTTGAGCCTCTTATTTTTTTATGAGTTTGTTTATAAAGAGGTCATTTATCTTTTGTTTGTGGGGGTTATAATCATTATTGTTCTTTAAATTTTAAAATATTTGGTTGTAAGAGTGTTATTGAGTAGAGACATAGTTCCAAAAAGAAATAATCACAAAATTTTAAAAAGAAATAGTTTTGAACTTTGTCACTCATCCCAAGCCATCTAAATTAAGATTTAATGAGTGAGAATGATTGTGACATCTATTTACAAAAGATAATGGGTGCAGTTTGTAGAGAGCCGAGGCTCTTAAGAATCAAATTAAAACCTGCCTTTAAATAGTATCGAGAAACGTGGTTTCAATACTGAAAATCTTTATGATTGCCTAAAAATATATTTTCATATTTAACTATAAAATTTAAAGCTTAAAAAATAGTCTAGATCGAGCAAATTTATAAAAATTTAAAAAACTTGAAAATTGACCGTTTAAAAATACGTTACAAGATGCTCTATTTCTAAAACTTGAAATCCATTTTTTTCTCATGTCCATGCATCTTGACGTCGAGACGATCAACTATTAGGGCATCAAAACAACTTCTTATAATAAAACTTTTGAGGTGAGCTCCAATTTGATTGTTTTGAGCGTGGGCTCTATATAAACTTTTCCCGAATATAAACGATCTCTTATAGATAACTTTATAAATTTTTATTGAAATATTCCTCAATTTGATTCAAATTCACCCTAGTTGGACCAAAAAGAACTAAAGGCACGCACACCGGCGAGATGGACCCCTTTCAAATTTTTAACACTAATTCCAAGATAACCTGCCACACCAAATAAAGAGTGCAACGCCATCATAAATATTTTGATGTGCCTTTCACTGTAAAATCCAATGCGCTGGGCCAAATATGTTCATAAAATTTAAATCAATACCTCCCTCTATATATATATATATATATATTGGAAAGGATTTGAAATGCCCGCTCGCGTATGGGGATTTAGTACGCCAACGGCGGTGATGGATTGCAGTTTGAATGGACGGTTGGGAAGGAGTTCCAAAGTTTCAAATTTGAGGCATTTAATGCCTGAAAAACCTGAGGGTGCGTGCTCTCTATCCCGTACTCTTTATGGCTACAAGCTCTCTCCTCGAAATACTCTGTTTCCCCTCTTCCCACGAAATACCTCATCTCTCCCCTTCCCATGGAGCAGCAGTGCCTCGGTGTTGCACCGGATCCATCTCTCTCAATCTCACTCAGCTGCATCATATCCAGAGAACCATTGTGCTTCAACATCAGGTATAATATATCTCTCTCTGCTCTATTTCCGTCTCTAGGCTCTGGATCTCATTCCCTCTCTCTCTCTCTCCTCTCTCCTCTCT
>NW_006498691.1:1048769-1062884 GCF_000471905.2 Amborella trichopoda | reverse complement strand
CAAGTACTCAATCTTCATGCCCACTTGAAACCAGAGCGGCATTAGTAGATCTAAATCACCTCACCTTCAATAGGACATGATCTTGCAGCCCAACTTTATAGATCACTGCAACTACGACAATTCGTCCATCTGCGCTGCTATGGACCATATGCATCTCCAAGTCATATCTAGAGACAAAGGCTACAATATTCAGCTACTACGTAATTATCATGTGAATTCCTGTCATGAGACTTATTTAAATGGATGGTGGAGATCAGAGAAACCCTTTTGCATCTATTGAGAAAATTAAAGGTCTACCTGCCATTCTATGAATAGAACAAGAGGCTATTGTTATAAAACATAATAGTTACAGGGAGCGCCCAACTAGGGTGCGCTCCCGCTCTGGAACCCAGTTCCGGCGCTCTGTAGCTGGGATCTCAATCAGGACTCGTTCTCTACTTTTTGGGAGCTCGCTTCTATTTTTACCATTCTCGATTCTATTCACAATGGAGCTCGCTCATGATACTACACGGAACGCGTTCCTTAAATTTTAGGATCTCGTTCCTGAATAAATTAGATCCCCGCTCCCAGAGTTTTAGGAGCACGATCCTTACATTTATGGAACTCCATCCCTATTTTCCCGAAACATCCTAAAAGATACTTCTTAAATAATATTAAATTTTAAAATAAAATAATTATATTTTAAGCCAAATTTTAATAAAAGTGGAGTTCTGCAATGGAGCGTGGACTAATCATGCGTGATCCTTCCTTGAATGGAGCTCAATCCTTTCCAAATAAGAACACAGTCATTCTTAGATGGGGGCGCAATCCTGTTGTCGATGAGACCACGATCCTAATGAATTGGGAACACAATCCCTTTTGTCATGGAAAGCGATCCCGTTAAATAGGGATCTCGATCCGATGTATTGGGAACGCGCTCCCTGTTCATACGGGATCTCGAGCCACTCCTTTTACCCTCACCAGAACTCGCTTCTCGAGCTCCGGAGCTTTGGGCAAATGTCGCTTCGATGCTCCTGCTCCCGGAATCGGAGCCATTCCCGCTCCCGCTCCCGTTAGATCACCATGAGTTTAACCAGGGCGATACTATACTTTCATAGCTTTTAAAGACATTAAATAAACAAGAAGTTGGTGGTGGTTGTTTCCTCAATAGTGCCATTAAAATTGTAAATATCGAACAAAAAGCAACTCAAAACTTGAAGAACTGCGGTAGGGCAGACCTGTAACCATCTAAAGTATGTTCAGATGGAGAATGCCAGTGAAACTCCTCAATTACGAATTGGGTTCCATTTATGTGTATCCCACCAGCACTTCCTTCTCCCATTCCAACCGTTGTCCGCAAGCAAAACATAGAAACTCTATGAATATCCAAGAAAATGATTTTAATTACATGTAATGAAAAGGATGAAAAAATCTTGATGTATAAGAAAATGATTTTAATTGCATGTAATGAAAAGGATGAAAAAATCTTGACGTATGGGAAATTGATTTTAAATAATTGTAATGAAAAGGATGAAAAAATCTAGTGAATTTGGCTAAATCTTGATTTTTTTGTGTTTTAATCAATGAATCTCAACCAAGGTGAGGCATTTTGTGGGTGTGCTGATGCCTACTTGGGTTAATACATTGGATATGGATTTGGGTAAAAAAGGGGGAAGTGAATAAAGAAACCGCGCCAACTGATGCGCCTAAAAGTTTTGATGAAAAGGTCAACAACAACAACAACAAATTTGAGAATGGGATGGGGCTTTGGTGGTACTACTGTCAAGCCCCATGATGAAGTCTCTGACTCTATTCTTATGAAATAGTAGGGGCCTAAATCCCCACTGACTTACCCTTTTGGAAAAGGGGTTAGGGTCGTGATGGTAGCATCCCCTATATCTCAATAGTACGTTGCAGCTTCTATTCTCGCTGATAACTTCAAAAACTACTAAGGATTTTAAAAAACCTCGTAGGGGCCTATATTCCCCACTGTATTGACCCCAAAGAAAAAGCGAGCAATAAGTAAAAGACCTTCGTTTTCAAGGTTGTAAAAAATATTGTTTCAAGTCAACATTTGCCCCTTACTAATGAAAACCAGGATAGCGGATCATCTCAATCAGATTTTGGATTCTCATACCCCAATGCCATGGCCAGAGTTTGCAAGTTTGCCCTGTGCAGCCTCATATCGAGCCTTTAGGCTCTTTAAGCTATGGTCGTATATGGCATTTGCATGAATGATATCAATGGGTGATTGCATGGTGCCCTTGGAGCATGCCACCCATTTAGAGCGGAGCCTGCCCCAATTTTCCTGTCCATTCCTGCTACCTTCCACATAGCTGAACTCAGTTTTCTCAACTGCAAAACCATCAAACCACATCATTTTGAGTATGCATTTCTAGAGAAGCATTGAGAAAGAATGTGCACAACGAAAATAAACCAGAAAAGAAAAAGAAAATGATGCAAAATAATGAATGAATATTATCTTAGCACATAGGAGGGTGAACTGAGATCGAAATATAGTGAAGAAACTGTTGTGGTTTTTGTTGTTCTTTTCAACTCATTTAAAAGAAGCAAAAAAAAAAAAATATCCCCACACAGAGAGGGAGAGAGACAGGAGAGATTTTTTCTAGTGGGCATTCGAATAATATGATCATCTTGAGTATTGACTTGTAAGAATCATTTTTAGGGGATCAGTGGTACCTTGACTAATTTTGTAAATTAATGCTTCAGAGAAAACTACAAGAGAACTTTGTAGACATTTCCATTTGTCAAAAAAATATAAAAAAATAAAAAAAATAAAAGGGAAACTACTTCGTGGTTTTGAGATTAGAAATTAGCCAAAATATATAGTGGAAGAGGGTGTGAAGCAATGGCAAATCAACAAGGGCTATAAGAGAATCACAACCAAGAATATGGAGGGTTTTAATGGATATTCCACTAAGTAATAAAACCATGCGATTGATTACCATGATCATCGCAGGAGACCAGGAAAGGATAAAAGAAAAGGAGAATTATGAAGGAAGAAGAGAGCTTCATATTCATCTGTCTAACACAAAAGCTTATTGTTTTCACGAAAGCTTACAGTGAGGTTATAGTTGTTCTCTTTCTTATTTATAAAGAGGTGAGGTTGGAGAGTACGAGGTGACTTTAGCCACACGGTAACCGGAAAAAGTATGACAAGCCACCAAAGTTTACTATGGAGATTAATTAAGAATTAGAGAAGGTTCATTTGGTGATTTTTTCATTACAACATGACGATATTTTCTTCTATTTCAAACACGTATTGTCTCTAGAAAAGCCCTTCTATTAAAAATCCATAAAAAAAGGAAAAAACACAAGGAAATCTTTGTACTCGTTCTGGTTTTGCATGTTAATCTCCATTCCTAAGTCCTAACAAACTTGTGTGGAAAAGAGTTACATTGAAAGTTTCTATTTCGAATAAGTCTAAACACTCCACGTCTCTTTGCTCGAGTAACAATAAACTTTGTGAGTACGTTTGCATTTCGTAATCAAACTGCTAAAGTGGATTCATTGCCTTTCGTTCTTTATTTCTAAAATAAAACAATGTTACACGTGCATTAGCATTAGGTACAATGGTCGAGCCTAGCAAAAAGAAAAGCCAAATGATTTTGTGCTCCTGAGGGAGCTTACTTCCCATTCACTCTCGGACCCGGTTTCTATGCGGCCAAGCATGCATATGTAGAAATGTGGGCTTCTTAAGGAATCTATTTTTGAGATGGATTTTAAGACTTAATTTTTAAGGACATTTAATGTTTAACATAGAGATCATGAATATGAATAAATAAATAAATTTTAAAAACTAGAAATAATAATTCTAGTAAAACAACATTTGAACCATTAATTTCCATTGTTTTTAGGCGGAACACGTACTTGCATCTATTTTTAATATGGATGCTTTATAATCTATGGACCACATATATAGAAATGCGGTCCGGCCTGCATGAAACAATTTTTCTTAACTCTCTATAACAAGAAGTAAGCTAGGGGTATCATTCGGACCCCAAATCTTGGGGAATTTATCCTCTAGGAGGACTTAGAGATCAACTCCAAGAAGAGGACGAGGGAGAGAGAGAGTTCTAACAACAATGTATGAGCAAGACAAAAAATAACATCCCAAAATTGAACCTACATTGTTCTATGACACCAAAATCTAAGTATTAAATAGCTCGAACTCCAAGTTTCTTTTTCAAAATATCAACTAATGATTTTTAAGAGAATCCCAAATTTTCAGGTCAGAAAAATTATCCAAGCATATATTTTACCTCAGGGAGCAAATGGATAGGTTGGTCTTATGGGATCGTAGTACACGTGCCCAAGAGAAAAATAGGTATAATACACGAGGGAATCATGATCCCCCTCAACCTTCGACAGAAGCAGGTGTTTGATACTTTTCTCCAATTAGATAAATATGGTTAAACACCCGCGTTTAATACTTTTCACTAATTTGGTGAAAATCCAAAATAATTTAATAATGTGGAATGGGGGATTATTTTAGGGAAAATTAATAATAACCTCAAAGACTAGACTTTCTATGCGATGTACCTCCAACCAAATTTGTTTTCACTTTTTTCCCCAAAATACACTTTTCTAGTAAATATCCCCCAAGTAAAAAAAGGTATATTTTTTTACGGAAGCACCATTTTTTGAACATAAAAATTTAATTTTGGCCGGACATTCATGTGGGCTCGCATGGGCTGCCAGACCGCTCTTTGACATTTCCGGACCCCGTTAAACTAAAAAAGTGCCGGACCACTCTTTGACATTACCGGGCCGCCCATTCGACCAGTTGCTGGACCGCATGGGCCTGTTGCTGGACCGCATAGGGTTATTGATGGACCGCCCTTTGATAGTGCCAGACCGCATGGGCCTATTGCAAGACCGTTCTTTGTTAGTGCCAGACTGCCACTTGTACTGTCGGACCGCCACTGTTATTTTTCGGACCGACATTATACTGCCGGACCACCTTTTCGTGGGAAAGAGGAGAGAAAGGACGGGGTAAAAATAAAGGAGGGTAGTTTAGACCTCTTTATTTTATTTGGGTTGGGAGACATTTGCTAAAAAAGTATATTTTGGGGTAAAAAGTGAGACAAAAAGATTGGTTGGGGGTAACTTGCATAGAAAGTCTAGTCTTAGGGTTATTTATAATTGTCCCTTTATTTTATGTATTCCGTACTATAGGTGAGCTCGGAATTCCAACCCGCACCTTAGCACAAGTTTCATACTACATGGCCATAATCATTTAAGGGTGTGGTTTTTTTAAGGCTGAAAACCTAAAATATAAAACTAAGTCGCACCTTTAAATAGTATCGAAAAATGTTGTTTGAAAACTAGGAATCATTGTGATGGCCTAAAAATTTATTTTCATATGCCTAAAAATTTATTTTCATATCTACTTATGACATTTAAAACTTCAAAAATTCTGTAGATCAAGCAAATCTATAAACCCAGAATCTTGAAAATTGGTGGTACACATAATGCATTACAAGATGCACTAGTTCCAATATTTGAATCTATTTTTTTTCATGTCAGTACATCTTGAGGTCGAGATGACCCATTTGAGGATTTTTTGGCAGCGAAACAACTTCCTCTAGTGAATTTCTGAGGTTCACCTTAATTTTATTTTTTAGGGGTGAGTATAAACCTTTTCCTTTAACTTTTGGTATAAGGTGGTTGCAATTAATTTTGACCATTAGATGTACTCGGATCGGAGTGGCAATGGCCAGCGGGCGAGCCCTGGCCCTAGGGGAAATCCCTAGTTCCCAAGGGGCTGGTTGGCCAAGCCCTAACAAAGACGAAGGGGCTCGGTCCAAGCCTTGCATTGGCCTTGTCTTGGCCAGGCATGCCACGCAAAATAAAATTACAACAAAAATGAATAAAAGAAAAACAAAACAAAAAAAGGATCGGGCTGTCCCTAGCCAGGCCAGCCATGTCACAAACGTAACCTATGACTAGCTGGGCCCTCTAGCCCCATTTTGAATCCTAGGTGCTATGGTTTTAGGGCTTGGAGGCCCAGTCGAGCTGGGCTAACCGGCTCATTGCCAGCCTCTATACTTACACTTTCGAAGTCATTAGCAATCGAGAAAACATTTAGGTTCTAAAAGAATAACAATAACGTTTTTGGACTTTTTTAGAAAAAAACCATTGGATATTTTTTTTTAAGATTTTGTAGGAATTCGTCTTTCTGTCCATCGTGCCGTTCGAATTTCTTATCTCTCGTTCCTCTCTCGTTGTCTATCTCCCTATAGATATTGTTCTCGTCTCTCGCTTTGTCTTTCTATATTTTGTAGTTATAATTTCTTATTTCTTTATCTCTCTGTCTCCCTTTCATTACTCTCTCTCTCTAATGCCCAAAAAAAAAAACAACATCGTTGTATTTGCAAATAAAATTCAATACCTCATCCAATTTTTAGAATCATGGACATATTGCAAGTACAAAAAAGAAATATGTAACCACAATTGTGAAGTTCTTGAAATCCTAGCGACAAAATACAAAGAACAAAAAAATCCAACCTCAACAAACCATCGGATGGGATCCTGGCTTTTAATGCCTATAGATAGAGCTAGATATCCACCATTGAATACCATTCATTTTTAAAATCACATTTCACAACAAAAATACAAGAAAATGTCTACAATTATAGGTATAACCAGTCACGGTACAATTAAAAATCGTTGTATAACTAGTCCCGGTACAATGGAAAATCGTTAGCAGTAATCATCAAAGAATTATAAAACAAGCTCAATTTCAATAAAAAAAATCACCCACACAGACAACTATAAAAATCCTATTCTCAAACCCTAAACAAATCGAAAAGAGTGTCTAAGTTCTAAATTATAGAGGGTCTCACCTATTTAGTGCACTAACCTAGCGATCCTTCAATGCACTAGCGTTGCATTTTAATTCTAGAGAGTGAAAGTAATTATTGCAAGAAATTTATTTCTTGCTAGAGAAAGTAATCATTATTGAAAACTTAGGTAGTGAAAATTATTTGTCAAATGTGAGAAATAGGTAATATTTCTAGAGTAAGGAAATAACTATTGAGTAGAGAGATGTGACTCTTCATTAGGTAGTCAAAAGTGTTTAACGACCCAATGCAATTAACTACTACAACACCCAACACTCGCCTCACCTACCCTACTATCTCTCTAAAAATAGAATCCATTTTTATTTTTGCGACGTATGTCCACCCCTTAACCATTTCATAATAATGTAGCTAGTTAATTAGTTATAAATAATAGGGTTTCGGTATGTCAAATGACGCATTTGTTATATGGCGTCCCCAATGATCTACAATGTATATATAATTGAAAAGTATGGATCTCGCCCAAATTCCAAGTGTGGAGCAAACATATATTGGAGCCCTGGTTCCCCTCTCTCTCTCACCTCTCTTGAACTACTTTCTCTCTAACCACTCTAATTTTATATCTCTAGTTGTAGAATGGTTCAAAGAATTTTTTTTCCCTTTTTAATTTCTATTTTTTCTCTATTTTTTGTATTTATTGAAGAAATTGACACTTTAAATGAACAACGACAAAAGAAAGTAGGCTTCAAAGGTAAAGAAAGACGAAGAGAGAGAAAAAACAGAAAGAGGGGGAAGCACACAAATTTTTTTTCTGAAAGCATGGTTGTTTTGAATTTTTATGTGCGCCATGCCATGTGTAGAACCAAGGTTTTTACTTTCATGAAGGAAAGGTTTCGAATGTTAATTTGAACTTGAAGGGAGGATGAGGAATACAATAGCAAAGAATGTGGAAGGTCAAGTTGTAGATATTGGACACTCTAGATGGCTTATGGAAAGAAAAATATATCAATGTTATATAAAACGTTATGTACAGCAAAACAAACTTATATTCCAAATGTAATTTTCTTAAGAGTTTGCCTGAAACTGAGAATTCTAGGAAAAAAAGAAAATTGGGTGAGAAACCATTTACCTATGAAAACAAACAGCGAAATCCAGTTTTTAACAACGACAATGTTAAAATCAAGTCAAATTCCGATGAAATCATGGTTCTACCATATATGGGGGAAACGAAAACTGGGGTTTTTGGGTATTATTGCTATTTAAATCCATGATTTCAAGATCCATTAATAACAATAAGTTAATTTTAGATAAAAATGGGCTCAAGAACTAGTGTTCAAATAAAGATTTAGACAGGAATTGAGAAAAGTATTGGGCGTCCTCCATTTTCCCTGTGATGAATAGAAATAAAAGCCAAAGATGGTGTGGATCATAAATTTTTCCTTGAGCTAGGTAAGGGTACTATAGTAGTGAATTGGATCTGCTAGTATTTTTCTTTTAAAAAATCTTAAGCGTATTTCAAAACAACAACTTTGGTTTTATTGTTTTTTCCTAAATTGTTTTTATAAATAGAGAAGGATGTGGGTTTGAGTCTCACATTGAAGAGGAGAGAGTTTCTTGAGGTGTATTTAAGAGTACACATTCCCATACAATATTCTCTAAGTATATAGGAGAGAGAAGGTGAATGCGCGGAGAATGCGATGTGTACGACACGCATATGTGTATGCGTTGGTGAGGACGAGGGCACTTAATGGTGCACTTTACACTTAACTCGTATCCGCACATGAGGCACCCCTCGCCCGAGCACGTATGCGGGTCAGGCTTGTGGCTCGTTATCTTTTTGTGAGTTTGATTAGTAGGGGGATCCAATGATCATCTAACTATTGATGCGTGTGGGACATCCAATGGTCATCTAGACGTTGATGAGATGGAGGCAAAAGGAGATTATAACCAAGAGTGTTAAAGTGCATGTAACTTATAGTCGTTGATGGTACATGTAACCATCACAATAAGTGAGTTAAGGGGCTGCATGTAACTTGTAGCTATTGGTGGTACGTGTAACCACCACTACAATTAATAAGCATCCACCTTATAGCTCTATATAATGGGGACTCTATCCCATACATAAAAGATACATAGAACAACTTTTGAGCCTCTCAACAACATATCGTCTCTACAATTCCAGCAAGGAAACCACTGGGCTAAACTCTCTCTCTCTATTTGATTTTGTCTATTTCTCTCTCTAAACTATCAAGATACTGGTGTCTATTATGTGGGTACCAAGCTCAGGTGCATAGACTTTAGAAACATTTAAAAATACAAGTACGTTTTCATGTATCTCGAGGACCAATTACTCTCCTTATGTAGATCAAATACTATATTGAAAGGGGGCAAATATTGTTTGAGAAAACCCTCCTACATGCCCGAAAACAAAAAGATTTTGAGATCTAATTTTTTGAAATTGTACCACTTTCTGCCCCCATTTCACTCAACCAACTCCAACAGCTCCTAGGGTTAACAACATAGAAGACATTGAGCAATGCATTCCCATGATTGCTTTCTTATTGAAAATACCTCAAAAACCCATTGTTGATCAACTCGACAAAATCGAAGCTTCGCACTTTGAGCAGCCCTGATCAAATCATTGGGATCTTTAACTCAACTCTTGAGCTAGCAAGCGTTGTTAAGGATCGGTATTAGATGGATATAGTTATTAGTTAGCTTACCAAAGCCCGATGTTTATCTGAAATCGAATCTTAGTAAAAACGAGAGGAAAAATCCTTATATCAAATCACAGATTTCTAACATGGCCTTATTATCTCTTATGGTCGAGCTAAAATGGTGGAGCAAACCACTTACAAGATGGATGAGTATGGAATCTATCGTCCTGTAGATTACTTCAATGCTCTTTAAGTGCATGCAAAGATACAAGGGATGGGGAAAAAGGCCAATGTCGTTACTTAATTTGCTGCTGATTTGTTACTGTAAAAATAGAGAAATTGAAGAGATGGCGAAAAAGGGTGGTTCCCATACAGATTTCTCATTCATGTTTTTTCTCCATTTTCTCTATGAAATAGATGATTAGGTTTTGCACATGAACGGTTCAAGGACCATATTAACAAGAACAAGGCTCTTGATTTGGCAGCTTTGGGCGTTTTAATTAATGGTCTAGTGAGAAATTCAAAGGAGGTGGAAGTAAGAGAGATCATCAACCTAGTAACAGATGCTAATCTAGTTATCCTAAATAGAGAGAGATCATTAGCTTGAGAGGATATCTCACATATTCTTTACATCTCTCTACCCAAAATGTTCAATCCCAATTACCTCAGGCCATTCACATACTTTACTGCCAAATCCAAAAAAAAACCTTGAGTGAACGACGCCAGATTTATTTTACAGAGGACACAAGTCCAAAAAAAACTTCAAGAGAACGACATCATATTTATTTTAGGGAGAGAGAGATCAAATGATGAGGATAAGGCCAACGACCCACCTTCTTGCCCATTCTGGCAGTCTCCTCGACCAAACCTTGCGAGCACTTCAACACTCGAACTCATGTGAGAGGAGCGAGCAGGGTCTCAAGAGAGAGAGAAGGAGTTTACAGCAAAAGAAAGGGTAACCGGATTAGCAGATCAGTTTTCCCGTTTACGAACTACAATATTTGACGACAGGTATGTGGGGTCCAATGGAGCCATTTTTTATATATATATATATAGTAATTTCTAACCATTCTATGGTTTTTGGTATAATAGTATTAGATTTTTCAATATTGGTTTGAAAAAGTATTGTTTTTCCTCTTGTATCATGTTGTATGTAGCATAAAGATATATCAAACTACTTATAATACATGGATTACTATTGATATTACTCCTGTATCTCTCATTATTATCATAGTATTAAGTCTCTATTTTGGTTATCTAAGACTGATAGTATAGAATCTTCGTTAAAATTTAGTCTCTATTATATTAGAAATGTGGTAGGTTAGAATTGTGGTAGATCTTGGTTAGAATTGATATCAGAGCCCCAAGAATAAATAATATTCCAGAAAGAATATTAGAAATTCCTAATGGTAAAATAGAAATCCAATTTACTAACAATAGAAGAAATAACAGTAAAGATGATTCTGGAATAAAATCATCTACAAAACCTATAATAGAATTACCAAGAAGTTCTACCTCTTCTATAAATCCAAACTTAGAAAGTCTATATAGAACAAGAGAAAATATTATCATCCCACAATATAGGTCCATACAAAAATCTGAACCTGAAATAACTGACTCAGAAATGGATTTTCAAGTCTTAACTCTTACAGAATAAAAAAGACTTAGCAAACAATTTATAGAACAGGATTACGTATCTGAAGAAAATAAGGAGATAAGAACTTGGTATAAAAAATATTTTCAACTTAGATTAGTAGAATTATTTCATAAAAAGTACAATAAGGCACGAACAAGAGAACGATATAACAAAGGATTTTTTGTCTGGTTAAAAGAAATATGTAGGGAACGAAAAATACATATTGCAAATTTTGAAATAAATACAATACAAAGTCAATATGCTTCATATGAAACAACTGAAGGAAATACAATGACAAGTATTCACCCTCCTGAAAAAAGTATTATTATAAAAAGATCAAAATCAGAATTAAAATTAGAAACAAAGGCTACACCATATAAAATGACTACAGGAGAAATAATACATAAAGCTGAATTAATTCCACATGTAATAGAACAAAATAACTATACAAATTTATATATGCAATCTTTAGGAAGGCAAGCATCCAGAATTGAAAATATGTTAAGACCAGTACCTATAAAGGAAACCAAAAATGTTTTATTTAAACCACCTCCATCACTTGATAAAGAAAATTTTAATTTTGGAGACGATAATAAAACCCTAATGGATCAATTAATATCAAAATTATCTAAATTAGAAATTCAAGAAAAAACTTTAAACATTCAGGACAAAGGAAAAGAGAAAATTGCTACAGAAATCCCTGAATCATCTACATTAACCTTACAAGAAGAGACACCTATAATTGCCAACACAATAGAAAATATGGAAGAAGCCTTTACAAAAATAGTCATGAACAAGATAATAATAATATTCAAAGAATAGTATATGGAAAATCATGGAAACCTTTAACAGCTAGGCCCTATCATCATAGACGTACCCCTGTTGATATACAATTCGAAGAAGATTTGGTAGCCCAGGATATTTCCTATTCAGGAATATCAATAGTAAATTGGAATATAGATGGATTATCAGAACACCAAATATTAGACACTATGAAACATATGACCATGTATGCCTCTGCGTGCAAAATGGTAGGCAACCATGATCAAGAAGTCGCCAAAGCCATTGTTTGTGGTTTCACAGGATGGCTTCGAGGTTGGTGGGATTTCCACTTACCTGAAAATAGAAAAACAAAAAATTTTGAATAAAACTCGCCAGTGGATTGTTAAAAATGAAAATAATCAAGACGTCCTATATTCCGAAAGTGATGCTGTTAATACTCTCATTTACACCATCACCCTTCATTTTGTGGGGAGTACAGCCTTACTTGAAGCCAGATCTAAAGATTTATTATCTAATTTAAGATGTCCAACCCTATCCCATTATAAATGGTACAAAGATGTTTTTTTTTCCAGACTATTAAGTAGAGAAGATAGCCAGCAGGATCATTGGAAAGAAAAATTTATTGCTGGATTACCATATTTATTTGCAGAAAAAGTAAAAACTAGATTAAAAAATAAAAATGGAGGAATCATACCATATTCTGTTTATACATTAAGAGAATTATCTGCAGAGATATGTGCAGAAGGATTAGCTCTATGTACTGACATGAAATTGAAGAAACAATTAGATAAACAAAAAATGACTGGTAAAAAAGAATTAGGAGACTTCTTTGAACAATTTGGATATCATATAGAAAAATCAAAAGATAAATTTCATAAAAAGAAAAAATATAAGACAGAAAGAAAAGAAAATAAATCTTATAAAAAACACAAGAAAGATAAATTCATAAAAAGATTCTCTCCAAAATACAAGTACCATAAGGGTAAAAGGAAATTACTTGTATGTTATAAATGTGGAAAAGTTGGCCATTATAAAAGCCAATGTAAAATAAAAAAGAAAATAGATACTATAATCTTAGAAGAATCCATTAGAAATAAACTATATGATATAATACAAATAAATGATGATGATTCTTTTGAATCTTCCACTGATACTACAATGGTAGAACAAATAGAAGACGAAGATTATTTCATGTAATATGCTATCCAAAGAAGATACATTAATATTAGACCTTATAGAAAAAATAAATGATCCAGAGGAAAAAAGAGAAATTATTACCCAATTTATCACATTAACAAAAGTAAAAAATAAACCAATTCCATTACTCAAACCACCAGAGGATTACAATTTTTCTGAAAATACTCAAACGAATTAATAAAAAAGATATACTTTAAAGAGAACCCACAATATCTGAATTAAAAAAAGAAGCAAATGAAATAAAAACAGAAATAGGACAATTAAAAACTAGAATCAAAATATTAGAATTACAGAATGACATATCAGGAGCTGTAACTGATGCAGACGAAATCGAATTCGATCAACTAGCAGATCCTAATGATAAAGAACCAGAAACCTTCAAAACCAAAGAAGTTGAAGAAAATATATCGGTAAACTTAGTAAATAAAATTATTTCTCAAAAATGGTTTATATTAATAAAAATTGTCATCGAAGAGGAATATAATTTTCAAACATTAGCTTTAGTAGATTCAGGTGCAAATTTAAATTGTATTAATGAAGGTTTAGTTCCATCAAAATATTTTGATAAAACTACTCAAGTACTTAATACTGCTAATGGTAGTAGATTATTCATTAAATATAAATTATCAAATGCCATGGTATGTAATAATGGACACTGTTTTTGCAACACCTTTTATTATGGTAAAAAACTTAAGTCAGGCAGTCATACTTGGAATTCCATTCCTAACCTTACTATATCCCATAACAATTAATAATACAGGAATAGAAACATCTAGAGTAGGACAAACAATTAAGTTTGAATTTTTAGAAAAACCAAAACTTAAAGAAATCAATAGAGTCAAAGACAAAATGGATAATAAAGAAAAGTTTCTATGTTCCCTTAAAATAGAAATAAAATATAAACAAATAGAAGAAGACTTAGAAAACCCTGAGATAATAACAAAATATAATAATCTTCGGACTCAAATAGAAACAGAAATTTGTAGTAACCTTCCTAATGCTTTTTGGACAAGAAAGAAACATATAGTAGGATTACCTT
>NW_006498691.1:995523-1031745 GCF_000471905.2 Amborella trichopoda | reverse complement strand
CTCCAATTTTCTTTTTTAAAAATATCAACTTAAGAAAAACCCAAATTTTCAGGTCAAAAAAATTATCCAAGCGTATATTTTACCTGAGGGAGCAAATGGATAGATTAGTCCTATGGGATCATAGTACACGTGCCCAAGAGAAAAATAGGTATAATACACGAGGGCATCATCATATCCCCTCAACCTTCGACAGAAGCACGTGTTTGATACTTTTCTCCAATTAGATAAATATGGTTAAACACCCGCGTTTAATACTTTTCACTAATTTGGTGAAAATCCAAAATAATTTAATAATGTGGAATGGGGGTTTATTTTAGGGAAAATTAATAATAACCCTCAAAACTAGACTTTCTATGCAAGTTACTTCCAACCAAATTTTTTTTCTCACTTTTTGCCCAAAAAATCATATTTCTAGTAAATATCCCCCAAGTAAAAAAAGGTATATGTTTTTACGAAAACACCATTTTTCGAACATAAAAATTTAATTTTGGCCGAACATTCATGTGGGCTCACATGGGCTGGCAGACCGCTCTTTGACATTTCCAGACCCCGTTAAACTAAAAAAGTGCCGGACCACTCTTTGACATTGCCGGACCGCACTTTCAACCTGTTGTTGGACCGCATGGGCCTGTTGCTGGACCGCATAGGGCTATTGCTGGACAGCCTTTTGACAGTGCCAAACCGCATGGGCCAATTGCAAGACCGTTCTTTGTCAGTGCCAGACTTCCACTTGTACTGTCGGACCGCCACTGTTATTTTTCGGACCGACATTATACTGCCGGACCGCCCTAAGAATATGCCGGACCGCCTTTTTGTGCGAAAGAGGAGAGAGAGGCCAGAGTAAAAATAAAGGAGGGTAGTTTAGACTTTTTTATTTTCTTTGGGTTGGGGGACATTTGCTAAAAAAGTATATTTTGACGTAACGAAACAACTTTTTCTAGTGAATTTTTGAGGTTCACCTTAATTTTATTTTTTAGGGGTGAGTATAAACCTTTTCCTTTAACTTATGGTATAAGTTGGTTGCAATTAATTTTGACCATTTGATGTACTCGGATCGGAGTGGCAATGGGCAGCGGGCGAGCCTGGCCCTTGGGGACTAGGGAGCCGTCCCTAGTCCCCAAGGGGCCGGTTGGCCAAGCCCTAAGCCTGGCATTGGCCTTGTCTTGGCCAGGCATGCCACACAAAATAAAATTATAATAAAAATGAATAAAAGACAAACAAAACAAAAAAAGGGACGGGCTGCCCCAAACCGGGCCAGCCATGTCACAAACCTAACCTATCACTGGCTCGGCTCTCTAGCCCCATTTTGAATCCCAGGTGCTATGGTTTTAGGGCTTGGAGGCCCATTCGCGCTGGGCTAACCTGCTCATTGCCAGCCTGTATACTTACACTTTCGAAGTCCTTAGCAATCGAGAAAACATTTAGGTTCTAAAAGAATAACAATAACGTTTTTGGACTTTTTTAGGAAAAAACCATTGGATATTTTTTTTTAGAGTTTATAAGAATTCGTCTCTCTCCATCGTGCTGTTAGAATTTCTTATCTCTCGTTCCTCTCTTATTGTCTATCTCCCTATAGATATTGTTCTCGTCTCTCGCTTTGTCTTTCTATATTTTGCAGTAATAATTTCTTATTTCTCTGTCTCTCTGTCTCCCGTTCATTACTCTCTCTCTCTCTAATCATATAATTAGTCTAGTTTCTCACTCCTTGTAATTATAGATTGAGGTACACCAAGTTAATGCCCAAAAAAAAACAACGTCGTTGTATTTCCACTTTCACAGACTTCCAATGATACACTTCAAATAAAATTCAATAACTCATCCAATTGTTAGAATCATGGACATATTGCAACTACAAATAAGAAATATGTAACCACAATTGTGAAGTTCTTGAAAGCCTAGCGACAAAATACAAAGAACAAAAAAATCCAACCTCAACAAACCACTGGATGGGATCCTGGCTTTTAATGCATATAGATAGAGCTAGATATCCACCATTGGGTACCATTCATTTATAAAATTGCATTTCACAACAAAAATACAAGAAAATATCTACAATTATAGGTATAAGCAGTCACGGTACAATGAAAAATCGTTGTATAACTGGTCACGGTACAATGAAGAGTGTCTCACCTATTTAGTGCACTAACCTAGCGATCGTTCAATGCACTAGAGTTGCATTTTAATTCTACAGAGGGAGCATTTTAGTTCTAGAGAGGGACAGTAATTATTGCAAGAAATTTATTTCTTGATAGAGAAAGTAATCATTGTTGAAAACCTAGGTAGTGAAAATTGTTTGTCAAATGTGAGAAATAGGTAATATTTCTAGAGTAAGGAAATAACTATTGAGTAGAGAGATGTGATTCTTCATTAGGTGGTCAAGAGAGTTTAACGACCCAATGCAATTAACTACTACAACACACAACAGTCGCCTCACCTTCCCTACTATCTCTCTAAAAATAGAATCCATTTTTATTCTTGCTACATATATCCACCCCTAAACAATTTCTTAATAATGTAGCTAGTTAATTAGTTATAAATAATAGGGTTTCGGTATGTCAAATGACGCAATTGTTATATGGCGTCCCCAATGATCTACAATGTATACATAATTGAAAAGTATGGATCTCTCCCAAATTCCAAGTGTGGGGCAAACATATAGTGGAGCCTTGGTTCCCCTCGCTCTCTCGCCTCTCTTGAACCACTTTCTCTCTAACCACTCTAATTTTATCTCTCTAGTTGTAGAATGGTTCGAAGATTTTTTTTTCCCTTTTTAATTTCTACTTTTCTCTATTTTTTGTATTTATTGAAGAAATTGACACTTTAAATGAACAATGACAAAAAAAAGTAGGCTTCAAAGGCAAAAAAACGATGAAGAGAGAGAAAAAAAGAAAGAGGGGGAAGTACACAAAAAAATCTTCTGAAAGCATGGTTGTTTTGAATTTTGATGTGCGCCATGCCATATGTAGAACCAGGGTTTGACCGTTCATGAAGGAAAGGCTTCGATTGTTAATTTGAATTTGAAGGGAGGATGAGGAATACAATAGCAAAGAATGTGGAAGGTCAAGTTGTAGATGTTGAACACTCTAGATGGCTTATGGAAAGAAAAAATATATCAATGTTATATAAAACGTTATGTACAGCAAAACACACTTATATTCCAAGTGTAATTTTCTACAGAGTTTGCCTGAAACTGAGAATTCTAAGAAAAAAAGAAAATTGGGTGAGAAACCATTTACCTATGAAAACAAACCTAGAAATCTAGTTTTTAACAAAAACAATGTTTAAAACAAGTCAATTTCAGATGAAATCATGGTTCCACCATATCTGGGGGAAACGAAAACTGGGGTTTTTGGGTATTATTGCTATTTGAATCCATGATTTTAAGATCCATTAATACCAATAAGTTTAGTTTAGACAAAAAATCGGCCCAAGAATTAGTGTTCAAATAAAGATTTAGACAGGAATTGAGAAAAATATTGGGCGTCCTCCATTTTCCCTGTGATGAATCAAAATAAAAGCCAAAGATGGTGTGGATCATAAATTTTTCTTTGAGCTAGGTAAGGGTAGTATAGTAGTGAATTTGTTAGATCCGTTAGTATTTTTTTTTAAAAAAATGCTTAAGCGTATTTCAAAACAACAAATTTGGTTTTATTGTTCTTTCCTAAATTGTTTTTATAGAGAGAGAAGGATGTGGGTTTGAGTCTCAAATTGAAGAGGAAAGAGTTTCTTGAGGTGTATTTAAGAGTACACATTCCCATACAATGTACTCTAAGTATAAATGAGAGAGAAGGTGCATGCGCGGAGTATGCGATGTGTGCGACACGCGTATGTGTATGCATTGGTGAGGCCGATGGCACTTAATGGCACACTTTACACTTCACTTGTATAAGCACATGAGGCACCCCTCGCCCGAGCACGTATGCAGGTCAGGCTCTTGGCTCGTTATCTTTTTGTGAATCTGTTTCGTAGGGGGGTCCAATGATCATCTAGCTATGGATGCGTGTGGGACATCCAATGGTCATCTAGACGTTGATGAGATGAATTCAAAAGGAGATTATATCCAAGAGAGTTAAAGTGCATATAACTTATAGTCGTTTATGTTACATGTAACCATCACAATAAGTGAGTTAAGGGGCTGCATGTAACTTGTAGCTATTGGTGGTACAAGTAAACACCACTACAATTAATGAGCAGCCACCTTATAGCTCTATATAATGGGGACTCTATCCCGTACGAGAAAGATACTTAGAACAACTATTGAGCCTCTCAAGAACATATTGTCTCTGCAATACCTGCAAGGAAACCATTGAGCTAAACTCTCTCTCTCTACTTTATTTTGTCTACATCTCTCTCCAAACTATCAAGATTCTGGTGTCTAATATGTGGGTTCCGAGCTCAGGTGCATAGACTTTAGAAACATTTAAAAATACAAGTATGTTTTCATGTATCTTGAGGACCAATTGCTCTCTTTATGCAGATCAAATACTATATCGAAGGGGGCAAATATCGTTTTGAGAAAACCCTCCTACATGCCTGAAAACAAAAATATTTTGAGATCTAATTGTTTGAAATTGTACCACTTTCTGCCCCCATTTCACTCTACCAACTCCAACAGCTCCTAGGGTTAACAACATAGAAGACATTGAGCAATGCATTCCCATGATTGCTTTCTTATTGAAAATGCCTCAAAAACCCATTGTTGATCAACTCGGCAAAATCGATGCTTCGCACTTTGAGCAGCCCTGATCAAATCATTGAGATCTTTAACTCTACTCTTGAGCAAGCAAGCGTAGTTAGGGGTCGGTATTAGATGGATCTAGTGATTAGGTGGCTTACCAAAGCCAGATGTTTATCTGAAATCGAATCTTAATAAAAACAAGAGGAAAAATTCTTATATCAAATCATAGAAGTTCTAACATGGCCTTATTATCTCTTATGGTCGAGCTAAAATGGTGGAGCAAACCACTTACTAGAAGGATGAGTATGGAATCTATAGTCCTGTAGATTACTTCAATGCTCTTTAAGTGCATGCAAAGATGTAAAGGATGGGGAAAAAGGCCAATGTCATTACTTAATTTGCTGCTGATTTGTTACTGTAAAAATAGAGAAATTGAAGAGATGGCGAAAAAAGGGTGGTTCCCATATAGACATGTTTTTTCTCCATTTTCTCTATGAAATAGATGATTAGGTTTTGCACATGAACGGTTCAAGGACCATATTAACAAATTCAAAGGAGGAGGAAGTAAGAGAGATCATCAAGCTAGTTACAGATACTAATCTAGTTATCCTAAATAGAGAGAGATCATCAGCTTGAGAGGATATCTCACATATCCTTTACATCTCTCTACCCCAAATCTTCAATCCCAATTACCTCAGGCCATTCACATACTTTACTCCCAAATCCAAAAAAAAACCTTAAGTGAACGACGCCAGATTTATTTTACAGAGGATACAAGTCCAAAAAAAACTTCAAGAGAACGACATCATATTTATTTTAGAGAGAGAGATCAAATGAAGAGGATAAGGCCAGCAACCCACCTTCCTGCCCATTCTGGCAGTCTACTCGACCAAACCTTGCGAGCACTTCAATACTCAAACTCATGTGAGGGAAGCGAGCAGGGTTAGAGAAAGAAGCAGGGTCTCAAGAGAGAGAGAAGGTGTTCACAACAAAAGAAAGGCTAACCGGATTAGCAGATCACTTTTCCTGTATATGAACTACAATATCTGACGACAGGTACGTGGAGTCCAATGGAGCCATTTATATATATATATATATATATATATATATATATATATAGATGCTACGGTACGTCAACGAGTGTATCTGTAAGAATAAGCCCAACGACACGGATTGAATCTGGGCTGATCTGATGGTCTCGAGACGACCATGACCTCATTTTGTGTTTGAATTTTAATTTTTTTTCTAAAGATCTAAATCACTTGAAATTTTTGACGTGTGTTCCTCTCATCATGGCACACCTAATAAAAATATCACAAAAATAATTCACAAAAATTAAATTAACCAAAATACCCCCAAAATAGTTCATGGGTATTTTGGTCACTTTATTTCTTATAAAATATGTTGTTTGATATTTTTATTAGATTCGCCAATTTTAGGAAGGCACATCTCAAATTTCAATCTGGGCCATTGCGCATTTACTGTACAAACATGGATTTATTTTTTCCTTCATTTTGTATATTTTGTATGATCTGACTTCAATTAATTCAGCAAAAATTGGGGATTTAGGTGTAAATTCTTCTGGATTTATTTATTTTTCTTTGTCTTTGTCTTGTACATTTTGTATGATCTGATTTCGATTAATTCAACAAATATTGGGGATTTAGGTTTAAATTCTTGTGGATTTAATTTTTTCTTTGTCTTGTACATTTTCTATGATCAAATATTCGGGATTTTGGGTTTAAATTCTTATGGATTTAAATGTGATAGCTTTTTGGTGTTCCTTGAACATTTTGTGTAATCTGATTTTGATTAATTCGATTGTGAAGCCCAAAATCAGGTACACCAATAGCAAATATTTGGGATTTAGGTTTAAATTCTCATGGATTTATTTTTTTCATCATCTTGTACATTTGAATGCTCTGACTTCGATTTATTCGGCAAAAAATTGGGGATTTAGGATTAAATTCTTATGGATTTAATTTTTTCTTTGTCTTGTTCATTTTGTATGATCAAATATTGGGGATTTTAGGTTTAAATTATTATGGATCTAAATATGATAGCTTTTGGGTGTTGCTTGTACATTTTATATGATCTGATTTCGATTATTTCGATTGTGAAGCCCAAAATCAGGTAGACAAAGTAGCTAATATTGGGGATTTAGGTTTAAATTCTCATAGATTTATTTTTTTCTTCGGCTTGTACATTTTGTATGATCTGACTTCGATTAATTCAACCAAAATTGGGGATTTAGGTTTAAATTATTATGGATTTATTTTTGTTTCCTCTTCTTGTACATTTTGTATGATTAATTTTGATTAATTCAGCAAATATTGGGAATTTAGGTTTAAATTCTTATGGATTAATTTTTTCTTCATCTTGTACATTTTGTATGATCATATTTAGATTAATTCAGCAAATATTGCGGATTTAGGTTTAAATTCTTATAGATTTAATTTTTTCTTCGTCTTGTATATTTTGCATGATCTGATTTCGATTAATTCAATTGTAAAGCCCAAAATCAGATACACCAGTAGCAAATAATTGGGGTTTAGGTTTATATTCTTATGGATTTATTTTTTTCTTCATCTTGTACATTTACTATGAATTTTTTTCCGATTATTTTGACTGTGACGCTCAAAATCAAGTACACCATAAGCAAATATTGGGGATTTAGGTTGAAATTTTTTTGAATTTAATTATTTCTTCGTCTTGTACATTTACTATGATTTATTTACCTATATTTTTTCACCATTCTCTCTCTCCAAACTACCTGCAAACGATTCCAACATTTGCTTTTGCTTTGCCATCACAGTTCTATCTCTGCAAAATCTCCATCCAGATTTGTTCACTCTATCTCTCTCACCTTGGGTGCATACGAACTTTTATAAGAGAAGGTTCAAATGTGTGGTAAAAATAACTCCATTTAGAAGATTATCAATCAGAAGAAAGATAAATAAGACTGCTCATGGGTTACTATCATTTGATACCATTCTTTTGGACTAAAGTTGAAAGGTAGATCTGTGTATTTCTTTCAAGGAAATTTCAGTATGTATGTTGATAAATAATACGTTGTACATCCTTTGGCATTATCATCATTTTGGAACAAAATTCAAGTTTTTTTTTTGAGATTTGAAGGTGAATGATTGTGAATGATGAAATAGGGCTCCTTGTTAAAATTTTAAATTTTAACCTTGCATTCGCTATACACAACGATACACAAATAGTGAAGTCAAAAAATATTTTCATGTTTAGCTCTGCATTTGCAATTTGTGATGATCTTTACATTTTTATAGTAGGGCCTGTCAATGTCATCTCATTCTACAAGTAGTCAAGGATATACACCTCGACAATTCCCTAAATACAGTTTAGATTGTGCTACGAAAGCATCGACAAGCCCTAATAACCCAAATAGGATGGACTATAAGTGTCTACTATGTGTGTTCTTCCAATGGTGTGATGAATATGTTATCACTGTGCAGAATGTCAATTTAAGGTATCGCAATACACAACAGTGGAATCCAATGCATGAATCACAAGGACGTGTCACGGTCAATCAAGAAACAAGTATTCGCCATGATACGATACTCGGTGCCATAGGGCGTTTACAACAATTTTTACTCCATGCCTCTTGGGAATTTGCAACAATTATTGTATTTCTTGTGTATAATAAATGTGTGCTTGCTTGCGCTCATGTTTTTTATTTTTGTAGTCCTTATTCAAAATATGTTATAGTTTTTTTGTGTTCCTTTTTAACTAATGTAATTCTTTCTATTGTGGAATTCAACCCATTCTCCTATTACGTTTAATGTTATAGTTGAAAGTAAGAAAATGGGTCATGTTGTAAGAAAATGGGTCATGTTGTAGTGATAGAACATTCGTAGGTCAAAGAAAATTGCAATATGCAGATTGGCCTTGTAAGTGTTCAAATCTTCAGTAGAAGGCTTTCTATTGTTGGGAATGAAGTGTATATCAAAGAGCCTTATGAAAAAAATAGGTGATCTAGATTAGGTGCTCGCAAGATGCACTATTTTTAAGACTTGGAGCCCGTATTCATATCCATCATCTCAAAGTTGACATGATTTATTGGTGAGTATTTCAGAGTTGAACTACTTTTTTGGATGGGTTTTTTAGGTTCACCGCATTTCTATAATATGTGGTTGAAATCTTATAAACTTTTTCCAAGATGAAACTATAGTATCAGAAGTGACCACATCCGAGAAGTGATGGTAGAACACCCTTAACTTGGCATCTATCTATAGTAGGCTGACGATGTAAACTTCTTCATCTAATTTCATTGTATAGAAAAGAGATGTATTGGATCTCTTCATATCGATTAACCATTCCATCACACGATTGTCATCTTCCCCTTTGAATTTTCTTCTCTTGTTTCATAATTGGTTTTCGATGTCTTTTTGGGAGCAAGGGAAATTATCAATCCCTCCAACCTGCTCTAATAAGATATCACAGATATTTTGCGATTTTACCAAAGTAGAGCTCATGGAGTTTATCATTAACTTTGTCGCATCCGATATTGGTCGGTGCGAACGGATGAGTCGAGCTGCCCTTGGAGATACAAGATTGTGATTGTGCTCCTTAAAAAACCTTGTAAAAACCCACTCATTGTTGCCAATTATGCTTATGCACATCTTCGCTCCACATCCACATCTTTTCTGAGGCAAAATTTTTCTAGATTGCAATTGATTCACCGTACGGAATCCTTCCTTAGAATATTTATATTCCCCATCAATTCTCTTTCCATCCTTATTCTTGTGAGTATTTCCCTTTCTGACACGAAACCCTTCCACTAATGCAAAAGCCTTGTAAAACTCATATGCATCATTTTCATCACCAAATCTCATTCCCACACGGCTCTATTTCAGATCCCTTGGAGGACAACGCATGCTCCCCATTTTCGGGAATGTGAACTTATTGGAGGCAGGGTTGCAAGCAGGGGATCTTGCTCCATGGACTCTACAATATCCCCCATGTTGTTATACTCTGACCATGTGGTAGATGCCACACTTTCTGAAATGGTGAGGTCCATCTCAAGCACTAAAATTGCCCTACACAAAATACAATTTATTTGTCAATTAATGGGTTCAACACTTCACATATTTTGAAAAAATTGATATGACAATCTCCATATCTTATCTCTTGGTCGTTAAGTTTAGTTGGTTATGAAGCCCTATTCCATAAAATATAACTCATTGTGAATTTCTAGTTTGACTACAGATCCTTTCTCTACAGACAGAGAGAGGAGAGCTCACATAGAAACACAATTTTTTCCATATTTCAATATATTTTATCAATCGTAATTCCTAATTGGATGGGCTTTCTATGCACAGTCAACTTCAATATAGGGAGTCATATTGTTTTAGTAAACATTTGGTTCCTAATATGGGCCGCCGGCCCCTATATCTTAAGGAGATATTACCTGTTAGTTCAGCTTTCCTTATTGTTATTAATTGATAACTCAAAGACCTAACTCATTAACAAAATGTTCATATAATGATTGTTAAATAAAATTAAATATAAGAATCTGCAAACAGTCCTTGTCATTTCGAGGTGAATCATAATAAAACTTTTTTTTTTTTAAAAAAAAGAGCAAGGCACTGTCCACTCTTAAGAAAGATGGGTTCCAAGGACTAAAACTTTCAAACATCCATGTTCTACCCTAGGGTGATCTTGAAATGAAAATGAAAATGAAAATGAGAAAATAAAATTTTAAACTTCCAAAATATATTATTAATTTTTTTTTTGCATTGTCTATTTTGGTTGCCGTTTCTTTAACGTCCATCTTAAAGATGGACGTTCTATAGTCCGGGGATGTATGCATCCCCAACTCACAAAAGAACTTTCCTGTTAAAACCACCCAAGCAAGATTGGAATAAGGGAGTGTGATCACCCTAGTCTTGCCCAGTTTCCACATATTCTCCCTCGTTTCTTTTTTTGGCTTTTTATTATTTGTAATACAAAATAAGTCTTGGATACCTTACTCAGAACAGATAGGTGATCGGCTGTATCCCACTAATCCAGTTTCTAAAACACTTAATTATTGTCAAAGGCTCTTGTACCTCGGAACTACACATTGTGAACTTATTGATAACATATCATTATCATTTGAAAAATATAAGACCACCACCCACACCAGCCCACCCTTTTTTTTTTTGTCTTTTCGTAGATTTGGGCCCTGTCCAACACTCCCAAAGGAAAATGTCGGAACCTTAAAACCATGGTGTTTTCATTGTTAGTGGTGTCTGACATCTCTAATTCTTTGCCTTTAGGTTGTCCAATGTTGCGAATGCTAGACACCTCATTCCTCAACAAGAGGCTTGCCCAGTGTTGAAAATATCGTGCAGCCAAGGGGAATGAATTGGATATTTTAGATTATCCGATGCTGCTAACACCGAACACCATGTTCCTTGGCAAGAGTCCCTAACCAGTGTTGAAAATATTTAACCGCTCAAAGGCAAGGATTTGGAAATGCTTGGCTGATTGATGTTGCTAACACTGGACACCTCGTTTCCTAGCAAGAGAAACCTTCGCGGGGTTGAAAATATCAAACAACTCAAAGGCAAACATTTGGAGATGTCTGGTATCATTAAAGTCGAACGTGCTGTGGGTTTTAGGGCTATCCAACATTATCAATATAAAAAAGACAAAGAAATAGGGGTGTTCTGCGTTTCCGATTTCCAATAGGCCTTGAAAATGAAAAGTCATAAGATAAAAAATAAAAGTGAATTTCTCACCTGTCTGATATTGGAAATACCAGGCTGGAGGCAAAACTAAAAAAAGGACGTGGGTTGGCAGAGTGGTGTGCATGTAAATTTCAGAAAATATGGAGCATACAATAATAAATTGGGAAAAAACGTTACGTACAAAAATTTTGCTCCGTTTATAGGAGGCTTCGGTTCGGGTTTCATACTTCTGTGCTTTACATTAAATGACTAAAAAACCACTCCAATATCGATTAATTGTCAAATTAATACTGATTGTCAAAAAAACCTTGTATAACAGCGTAATTGACTGAAATAATCGAACAATAAAAATCGCGTGGTAATAGGGCAGAGAATTTAGAAGGTCCGGATCCACCCAGATCCTATCTGGATCTGAAAAGCAACATGGGATCTGGATATGATTGGATCAAAATGGTTGAATCCGATAGGATCCAAATATTTTACATGGGATCCGGATTAGAAATAGAGGGAGTATCGGGTTCGGTGTTAACAGTATCAGACCACCCAAGTTTTTCTTCTTTTATAAGTGAAAATAGTCCATGTTTCGAACAACTGACGCCCAATTCAAACTCATCATAAAGAATGATGGGGTAGTCTAATGTTTCCAACATCAGAATGCTCTAAAAATAGCTTGATCAGATATCTGAGGCATCGACACTATCCCAAAATTCAACTATGAAATACAATCACTATCATTGGGTAGGCCCAGATTGAATCCAGACCATCGAACTCGTATATAGTTGTAGGCACACTGGCCTATTTTATATATATATATATATATATATATCATTGCTTTACCTCAGCCTTGGAAGGAAAACCAAAGTCTAAAACCAATATATAAATGCCCAAAACTAAAATGGTCGGTATGCAATACAGGTCCTTATTCATGTAGATCGGGTGCAAATTTAAGTTTCCTTATCAAATTTTTCTATGTTGATCACTGGTTTGAGTGGGTCACATCCCCAAAACTTGGGGTCATAAATACTTCTAATGAGGGTTTTCCTGAGGGAGGAAATGGACAATTTTCTTTTGAACGTAGTTTTTTAAAAAAAAAATTCAAACAAATAAATCTAATTCCCGTACGTGTACCATTATCTAGTGGCAGTGTTCCATTTTCACCATGATATTACATTTTTTGGTTGCTATTGTATGTTGTTATATGTTGATACTTCGACAAGCATCAACTTCCCAGGACATCTAATCTTAAAACCAAAAAATATTGTAGACGTGTTCAATAATAGTTCAAAATCAAGCCATTTTAGCATATATTCCTCTATTTTACCACTACTCTATGTACTTGTTCTGCAATAAATAATAATCATATGGATGTATCTTGTGGTATTTGCTTTTTGAAATCAAAGCATTGCATACATAGAATGCAGCCTACTACCTAATTAATGGGTGGGAAAAGACCTACCCATTACTTAGTTTAAAATTTAAACATACATCATTTTTTTGACAAATGTTATTGAATTTATTAATAAAAAAAAATTACATCAGAAAAAAAAATTTGAACACACATCGAAATAAAAGAAAACAATACATAATATTTGTGTCACATTCTACGACTCATTCTTGAAGAGGTATACTTGTCTCTGGTTCAGGGGTTGTATAGGCCTTGCATTCTTCTCAAATTCCTATCGAATACAAAAAAAAACAACGTCAGTCTAATGAATTTTTCCATTGTTTTTTCTTGGTGAATAAAGCATGAGCTAAATGAAATTTCTCACTTCTTCAACAGCGGCCCTTAGCATTCCCAGCTGCGCCTTTGATACAGTCTTCACCTGCAACAAGAAAATAGAAAAATGAGAAGTCTACACCTTTTGCCATTAAACAACTCACATAAGATAGGGGAACAGATAGTCTAAAAACAAGGACCAAATGATAAAGTGGATAATGGTTGGCACTTTGAGTGTGTGTGGGGGGAATGCAATAGGTAGCCTGGACAAAGAACAAGCAGTGTGGGCCTGAGCCACTGCAAATTGTGTTGAGGTATGAAATCCCTGGACTTGTCCTGGCCGAATAGGTCACATGTATTGACCCCGCCCCGGGACTGGCCAGGTTGAGTCGAATGGCTCATTGCTAGGCCTATCTACATATTGGTTCATGTAAAAGTAGAGGATGCAAACCCAATTAAGTAATTATAGCCTCCTTAATGTTTACCTCTTTTATGACGGTCCAAGTGACTCCCTCATCACAGGAAGGAGTGGTGAGGGAACCAAAATATCTATAGTATGATTCTCTCTCCAAATCTATTGCATGATCCGGGTTCACTAATCCAACTTTTTCTTCAGATCCCTTTTCATCATTGATATCGTCAATCTCATCCATCACCTTTCAACAACCAACACACAGAAACATTAGAATAAATAAATGCTCAATCCTCATGCCCACTTGAAACCAAAGGAGCTTTCATAAATCTAAATCACCTCACCTTCAATAGGAAATGATCTTGCAGCCCAACTTTATAGATCATTGCAACTACGGCAATTCGTCCATCTGCGCTGCGATGGACCATATGCATCTCCAATTCATATCTACAGACAAAGGCTACAATATTCAGCTACTACATACTTATCATGTGAATTCATGTCAAGAGACTTATTTAAATGCATGGTGGAGTTCAGAGACCCTTTTTGCATCTATTGAAAAAATAAAAGTTCTACCTGCCATTTTACAAAAAGAGCATGAGGCTATTGTTGTAAAACATAATGGTTAGACTACTAAGGGTTTAACAAGGGCGATACTATACTTTCATAGCTTTTGAAGACTTTAAATAAACAAGAAGTTGGTGGTGGTTGTTTTAGTAATAGTGCCATAAAAATCGTAAATATTGAACAAAAAGCAACTCAAAACTTGAACAACACTAGTAGGGCGGACCTGTAACCATCTAAAGTATGTTCAGATGGAGAATGCCAGTGAAACTCCTCAAGTAAGAATTGGGTTCCATTGATGTGTATCGCACCAGCACTCCCTTTCTCCCATTCCAACTGTTGTCGGCAAGCAAAACATAGAAACTCTATGAATATCCAAGAAAGTTATAACTATGAACTTTGTATGGGAAAATGATTTTAATTAATTGTAATGAAAAGGATGAAAAAATCTTGATGTATGAGAAATTGATTTTAAATAATTGTAATGAAAAGGATAAAAAAATCTTGTGAATTTGGCTGAATCTTGAATTTTTTACGTTTTAATCAATGAATCTCACCCAAGGTGAGGCATATTGTGGGTGTGTTGATGCCTACTTGGGTTAGTACATTGGATATGGATTTGGGTAAAAAAGGGTGGAGTGAATAAAGAAACATCGCCAACTGATGTGCCTAAAAGTTTTGATAAAAAGGTCAACAACAATAAATTTTACAATGGGATGGGGCCTCGACAGTACTACTGTCAAGCCCCATGATGAAGTCTTTTACTCTATTCTCATGAAATAGTAGGGGCTCAAATCCCCACTGGCTTACCACTTTGAAAAATGGGTTAAGGTCGTGCTGGTAGCACCTCTTATATCTCAGTCATACATTGTAGCTGATTTTTCCACTGACAAGTTCAAAAACTGTTAAGGATTTTAAAAAACCTGGTAGGGGCCTATATTCACCAACTGAATTTACCCAAAAGAAGAGGTGAGTAATAAGTAAAAGACTTTTGTTTTCAATGTTGTAAAAAACATTGTTTCAAGTCAACATTTGCCCCCCACTAATGAAAACCAAGATAGCGGATCATCTCAATCATATTTCGGATTCTCATACCCCAATGTCATGGCCAGAGTTTGCAAGTGTGGCATGTGCAGGCTCATATCGAGCCTTTAGGCTCTTTAACCTGGGGTCGTATATGGCATTTGCATGAATGATATCAATGGGTGATTGCGTGGTGCCATTGGAGCATGCCACCCATTCAGGGCGGACCCTGCCCCAATATTTTGGTCCATTGCTGCTACCTTCCACATAGCTGAACTCAGCTTTCTCAACTGCAAAACCATCAAACGACATCATTTTGAGCATGCATTTCTAGAGAAGCATTGAGAAAAAGAAAGTACACAATGAAAACAAACAAGAATGAGAAAAGAAGAAGAAGATGACGCAAAATAACAAATGAATATTATTTTATCAAAGAGGAGGGTGAACTGAGATCGAAATTTAGTGAAGAAACTGATGTGGTTTTTGTTGTTCTTAAGGAACTCATTCAAAAGAAACAAAAAAATAAAACAAAAATAAAAATAACCCCACACAGAGACGGAGAGAGACAGGAGAGATTTTGTTTAGTGGGCATTCGAATAACATGATCATCTTGATAATTGACTTGTAAGAGTCATTTTTAGGTGATCAGTGGTTCCTTGATTAATTTTGTAAATGAATGCTTCAGAGAAAACTAGAAGAGAACTTTGTAGACATTTCCATTTGTCAAAAAGAAAAAAGAAACAAAATAAAAGAAACTACTTCGTGATTTTGAGAATAGAATTTAGCCAAAATATATAGTAGAAGAGGGTGTGAAGCAATGGCAAAGCAACATGGGCTATAAGAGAATCACAACCAAGAAAATAGAGGGCTTATAGGGTTTTAATGTAAACTCCACTGAGTAATAAAACCAAGCGGTTTGATTACCATGATCTTCGCAGGAGACCAGAAAAGGATAAAAGGAAAGGAGAATGAAGAGGGAAGAAGAGAGCTTCATATCCATGTCTCTAACAAGAAAAGCTTAGTGTTTTCACGAAAATCTTAGAGGTTATAGTTGAGCTCTAACCTATTATAGATAGGAGAGGTTGGAAAGTATGAGGTGACTTTAGCTACACGTTAGACAAGCTAGCCAATGTTTACTATGGTGATTATTTTATGATTTAAGAAGGTTCATTGGGTGATTTTTTTCATTAGAATATGATGATATTTTGTTACAGTTCAAACACGTACCTACCAATAAATATTAAAAAAAATAAAAAATACATAAAATAAATAAATAAAAAAGGGAAAAAACACAAGGAAATCTTTGTACACGTTCTGGTTTGGCTCAGCAATGACAGAGTGCTTGACATATTAATATCAAATCCTAAGTCCTAAAAAACTGGTTTTTAAAATAATTACATTAAAATTTTCTCTTTCTACTAAGTCTACAAAAGGATCCATTACCTTTCCTTCGTTATTTCTAAAATATGAAAGTGATACACGTGCATTAGCATTAGATACAATGGTCGAGCTTAGAAAAACGAAAAGCCAATTGATTTTGTGCTCCTGAGAGATCTAATTGTTCATTCACTCCCTTAAGCAAAAACTAAGATACGGGTATCTTTAGGATCCCAAATCTTGGGGAGTATCCTCTAGGACAACTTAGAGACCAACTCAACTCTGAAAGAGAAAGAGAAAGAGAGAGAGAGAGAGAATTCTAACGAACAATGTACGTGCCAGAGAAAAATAAGATCCCAAAATTGAATGTACATTGCCCCATTTCTTGGCATCAAATTCTAAGTATTAAATAGTTCGATCCAATTTATTTTTTCAAGAAATATCAACTGATAATTTTTATGTGGTCCCAAATTTTCAGGTAAACAAACTATCCAAGTATATCTTTTACCTGAGGGAGCAACTGGATAGGTTGGTCGTACGGGATCATAGTACACGTGCTCAAAAGAAGAATAGGAATAATACACAAGGGCTCGTCAACCTTGGATCGTAGCACGTGCTTCATACTTTTCTGCAATTAGGTAAACATGGTTCAACGTACGACGTTTGATAATTCTCTCCAATTTGGTGAAAGGAAAGCTTCCTATGGTCTCCCTAACACATAGAACTTCTATCCTCTCCCTACCATTCAGCCTTCTACGTTTTATCAAGAGAGCTACTCATCGTTTGATTTTAGATCCGACGTCTCAAAGTATTTTATTTTTAGTTTTTTTAAATACAAATTTTCTGAACATGAATTTGGTACGTGTCATCTTCTCATTGGGGCACACCTATAACAAATATTAACAATAATTTTCGATAAAACATATTGACCAAAATACCCCTTGAAACTTTCAAGGGTATTTTGGTCTTTTTATTTTATTGAAAATATTTTTTTTATATTTTTTCGTTATTGCGAGTTTAATAGAGGATTGGACGTCTAAAATTTGGTGTCAAAATAGTTTACAGAAATAAATTAAAAATAAACTAGTGTAGAGACGTGACAATGTGATTGGGGCAATATTAGCCTCCATTAAAAAATAGATGGTTGGATAAAGGGGAGAATAGAACTTCTATGTTGTAGGGGGAACATAAAAAGCTTTCTCTTTGGTGAAAATCCAAAATGACTTAATAATGTTGAATTGGGTTTATTTATTTCATCTATTACGTACTATGGGTGAGCACGAAATTCAAACCCACACCTTAGTACAAGTTTTATATCATGCGAAAGTTAATGGTTAATACCTAGCGGTCGCAATGGACCGAGACCCAACCCATACCCGCCAGGTATACCCGACATGGGTTCGGGTATGGGTCCAAGTTTTGGATCCGCCGGTAGGGCCTCGATCTAATAAAGGATACCCGTATCGTCCCGGGTCCGGGTATGGGTCCTGCTATACCCGACCTGGCGAGTACTCGTACCCGAATTTTTAGTTTACCCAAAAGCCAAAGCTCTAATTCGTTTCAATACTTTTCATCTTTCCCTTCATCTTTTCCTGGTTCCCCAAACAGCAAAATCCCATCGCCATCCTCCCTCTCTTCAATTCTCCCTCTCTTAGTTTCTTGGATACATGGCTCTTTCTCTAGATCTCGAATGTCTCTCTCTTTTTAATATCTAATCGCCCACCCCTCAAAGATCAGTTCCATGTTGTTCACCATTGTAGGCAACAAAAAAAGAAGGCCATAGTGAGGGTGGCAATGGACCCGACCAGATCCGGGACTCGATATTTGGACCCGACGGGTCGGGTATGGGTCCAAAACCTGGTCCCGAGTACGTCCGAGTCCGGGTCCAGCCGGTTGGACCCAACCCATTTGCCAACCCTAGTTAAACCATATGGTAAAGGAATAGTATAGACTATAGACAATATAAGGTTGTGGTTTGTATAAGGCCGAGGCGCTAAATAATCAAACTATGGCACATCTTCAAATGGTATTAAAAGACGTTGTTTCATTACTAGGAATCTTTGTGATGGCCTGAAAATTTATTTTCATATATAATTATATAATTTGAAATTTAAAAAATAGTGTCGATTTAGAAGATCTATAAACACTTGAGAATCTTGAAAATTGACGGGCCAAAAAATGCATTACATGATGTATTATTTTCAAGACTAAAATCCATTTTTTGGGCCCAACCCTAACAAAGCCATAGGAGCCTTGGTCAAAATCTGGCATTGGCCTTGTCTAGGCTAGGCATGCTGAGCAAAATAAAATAAATAAAAATAAATAAAAGAAAAAAAAAAAAAAAGCAACACAGGTTGGACCATCCCAAACCGGCCGGCCATGTCACAGACCTAACCTAGGACTGGCTTAGCCCCCTGGCTACATTTTGTGTCCCAAATGCTATGTTTTTAGGGCTTGGGTGACCTAGTCGAGCTGGGCCAACCGGCTCTGTGCCTGCCTCAATACTCAAACTTTTGAAAATATTAGCAATGAAGGAAACCATTAGATTTTAGAAGAATAACAATAAATTTTTTTGGACTTTTAAAGGAAATAACCATTGGAGATGTTTTTTTAAGATGTTGTACTTCTTGTGAATTAGGTTAAGATTTATTATCTCCCTCTTTCTCCCTCTACATGATACAGTTAGGATTTCTGATTTCTCCCTCAAATATTTCTGATTTCTCTCTCAAATCCCTCATTGTCTTTCTCCCTATGGTTATGGTTCTCGTCTCTCGCTTATATCTATTTCTCTATATTTTTTATTTGTCTCTCTACGTCTACCTCCCTTTCGTTACTCTCTATGTCTATCTCCCTTTCGTTTCTCTCTGTCTTTTCTATTTTATAATTAAACTAGTTTCTCATTTTTTGTAACTATTGATTGAGTACACCAAGTTATTGCCAAATATATATATATATATACTTGTATTTCCACTTTCAAATACTTCGTAATGGTACACTTGCAAACAAAATTCAGTATCTCATCCAATTTTTAGAACCACGGGCATATTTCGTGTACAAATGAAAAATATGTACACACTATTGTGAAGTTATCGAAAACCTAGCGACAAAGCACAAAGAACAAAAGAATCCAATCTCAACAAATCATTGGATGGGATCTTGGCATTTATTGAATGCAGATAGAGATAGATGTGGATCATTCATTGCAATTCACTCCTAGAATCACATTCGACAATATAAAATATATATATCTACAATTACAGGTGGTAGTTGCATTACATGTGTTGCACGTAATAATGAAATAAATAATTATGTAAATAATCATATAACTATGTGGTTGAAACACATTGAAATCTATAACATCATAGAAATAAAATAATGGCATTGTTGTCAGATGGAAATATAGGCATAATTGCTTTTAAATTTTTTTTATGAAGAATAAGAAATATGCCATAAACGATTTGCAGACTTTGAAAATTTTTATGGAAAACAACATTAAGTATTTTTATAATTTTTAAAAGTGAATGAGACATAAGTTTTAAAATATATAATATACTATTATTATTTTTTAATAATAAAGAAAACATATTTTATTTTGATATTGTAAAATATTAAATTCAAATTGTGAAAATTTAGTCGTTTGCAGGTTGCAACTAAATAATGCAATCATGAAATTATGGCATGCATGAATGGATAGTATAAAAATCAGTATTGAATACTTTTTATAAATCTTAGACCAAGAAAAACTTAATCATAAGTAAATTTAAAAAGTAAATTTAAAGGGATGAAGTTTCTATAGGGCTGCAGCCATCACCTCTCTCTCTCTACTCACATCGAAACCACTTTTGGGTTTCATGTTTATTTTTGTTCTGCACATTGAATGATTTGGGTGCCCTTTGAAGTTCAAGCTCAAGGGATTCAGGTAAGTAAAATATTTGATTGAGGCTTCTTTCTCTAAATCTCATGTGTACTTTGTAGATTTCTGAGAACTTTATGTTAAAATTTTGATTTAATAGAGGTATCTGCAGTTTTGTGCATCTCACATCCTATTTGTAAATGGGGTTGCATTCTTTCTTCCTTTAATATTTTCTTTGCATACTGCTGGTTCGTTAAAATTGAGGCTTTAGAGGGGTCTATCTGATCTATAAAATTCTCTCTCACTAATCTTACAGAGGTCTCTCTAATCTAGGTCCTTCAAGAGAAATATGTTTGTGTTTGTTCATTAACCGTTCTCTTTCTACTTTGCAAGATTAGGTTATTTTGGCTTGCTCACTAGTCACATGCCATGGGTTTTAAGAAAGGAGAGTCCATGTCGTTTCTAGAGCTTGTTCTCTCAAAAAATAAATAAAGAAATAACCCCCCAAACATGCATATATGTGATTTTGTTTTTTTTTTTTTTTTAATTCCAAAAAAACTCCTAAACCTGCAACTGATTGTTTGGCTTGTTTGATTTTTTAACTAAAATAGACTCGAACTTTGCAAATTACTAATTTTGGTGGGGGTTTTTGTGCTAAAAAAAACATACGCCTGTAAATGGGTGACTAACCAGTGACTAATTTTCAACGAGTTGGAATTATGAGAATTCACTTACAGTGACAGTGCTTTTCTGGTATACATCTACCTCTATGGATTCATTCAATACCCCCAAATCCAATTGAATATAGTTAGAAAGAAGATAAGAAGCTTGTTCTTAATATTTAGTTTCATTTTCCTCCTTTTGTCTCTATCATTAGCAAATGATTCTCTTATTAATGATACAAAGAATAAGGACTGCATAAATACATAGAGGAAGTCCCTTAGTGGTATGCATATTGAATGTTGGTTACTAATTAAGCTTAATAATTTCTCATACACAGATGAGTGAAACTTTAATCTTCCCTTTTTTCTTTTTAATTTAAGATTGTAGCAACCCCAAAGAAAATGCAGAAATTATGTATCCTTTGCTGTGTACGGGTGTCTGTCTCAAACTTTTAGGATTTTATTGTTCCTTTTTTTTATTTGCAGCTTCACTCACAATGACAGCTACTCACAGTTCAGATCAAATGGAACTACATTCTCAACTAAGAAGTCTAATAGCTAGCTGGTTTTCCAGCTTTGTGTTCCAAGAGCTCAGAAGTAGTTGCATAGTGGGTAAATGAACTGTACATGCTATTTTGTGTAGGGACCTTAGAAAGCGAGCAAATGCACTATATTTTAATGAAGTATTTGAGTAAAGATACTCTATTTCAAAGAGAAATGCTATTTATTATGAATGTTTTGATGACTGTTGCACGAGACTTGTAATGCATACCATCGTTTTGCAAACTCTATCGACAAAAGGGAGATTTGGATGTCTACTTGAAATTTAAGTTTTTTTATTTTTATTTTTTATTGTTTTTTCTGATTGCCGTTTCAGAAGCTAGAAAGATGCACGTCTGTTTGCTTGTTGAGTGCAATTGATGTGCTGTAAGAGTTTTGAATTTTTCCTCTTAGAGATATCCATGAAAATCAATCACCCACATTTCAAGGGTAACGATCCAATGTGCTAGACTAGAAGAAGAGAGTGAGAGGTAACAATGTCCTGGTAGTGTGTGCACATATGCGCAAATGCTTTGGTCCCATATTATCTTGGCATGTGCCCATCTATGTCGTAGTAGTGCGCATGTATAAGAGCTGCGTACGATCTCTTTTGGGCTTCCAAGGCCCAGGGGTGACTATTGTTAAAAGGAGCATTGGAATGTCAAGTTGCGGATACTGCGCACTCTAGATGGCTTATGGAATGAAAAAAATATCAATGTTATGTACTGCAAATGAGTCTGAGATTCCAAGAGTAATCTTTGACACAGTTTGTCTGAACCTGAGAATTCTCCAAAATAAATAAATAAATAAATAAGAAAAACTATGAGCCTATAAAGACAAACTGAAAAATCCAATTTCTAGCAAAAACAATGTTAAAAACCAGTCATTGGTCTTACCATATTTGGGGAAAAAGAAAAGTGGGGTTTTTATGTTTTATTCCTATTTGAATCCATGGTTTCAAGACCCATTAATACCCATAAGCTAGTTTTACACAAATATGGGCCCATGAACTCGTTTTCAAATAAACATGATTTAGAAAGGATTTGAGTAAAAGGACCGGATGTCCTCCATTTTCCCTATGATGAATCGAATATTCAGCTACCTTCAAGGATTTTAAAACCTTCATTTTGGCGGAACCCCACTAGTATCTTGAAATCGGATCCATAAAAGCAAACAGAAAAAGTTTATATAAGGTTGCAACCTTAAAATGTAGAATTATAGGTGCACGTCAAAAATCTATTGGAAAGGTTGTTTTAATGTTGAAAAACCATGTAATTAATCATCTCAACATTGAGATATATGAATATGAAGAAATAAATAAAAAATTTTGAGTCACAAAAATAGTGCATCTTGCAACACATTATCTAGACCGATCATTTTCAGGATTTTCTTATGTTTATAGATCTACTTGATTTTAAATATTTTTGAAGTTTTAAATTTTTCTAATTAGATATGAAAATAGATTTTAAGATAATCCTAAAAAGATTTTACAACAAAATTACGTGTTATGATAAAATTTGAATGTAAGGTTGCAACCTTGTAGAAACCACACCCAAAACAAAAACACAAAAAGGTATTGATTTCAAAAAAATTTCTTAAGCTAGGTATGGATAGAATAGTAATGAATTAGTCAGTCATAGGGTTAGCAACATAGAAGACATTGAGATATGCAATACCATGGTTGCTTTCTTTATTGAAAATGCCTCAAAAACCCATTATTGATTGGAAGATGTGAACCTAAGCTCAAAGAGCGGTGAGGGTACTAGAAGAAGAGAGGAAATAGACACAGTTTGTGTGAACCTAAGCTCAAAGAGCGGTGAGGGTACTAGAAGAAGAGAGGAAATAGACACAGTTTGTCTGAACCTGAGAATTCTCCAAAATAAATAAATAAATAAATAAGAAGAAAAACTATTTGCCTATAAAGACAAACTGAGAAATCCAATTTCTAGCAAAAACAATTTTAAAAACCAGTCATTGGTCTTACCATATTTGGGGAAAAAGAAAAGTGGGGTTTTTGTGTTTTATTCCTATTGAATCCATGGTTTCAAGACCCATTAATACCCATAAGCTAGTTTTACACAAATATGGGCCCATGAACTCGTTTTCAAATAAATGATTTAGAAAGGATTTGAGTAAAAGGACCGGATGTCCTCCATTTTCCCTATGATGAATCGAATATACAGCTACCTTCAAGGATTTTAAAACCTTCATTTTGGCGGAACCCCACTAGTATCTTGAAATCGGATCCATAAAAGCAAACGGAAAAAGTTTATATAAGGTTGCAACCTTAAAATGTAGAATTATAGGTGCACCTCAAAAATCTATTGGAAAGGTTGTTTTAATGTTGAAAAACCATGTAATTGATCATCTCAACATTGAGATATATGAATATGAAAAAATAACTAAAAAATTTTGAGTTCCAGAAATAGTGCATCTTGCAACACATTATCTAGACTGACCATTTTCAGGATTTTCTTATGTTTATAGATCTACTTGATTTTAAATATTTTTGAAATTTAAAATTTTTCTAATTAGATATGAAAATAGATTTTAAGATAATCCTAAAAAGATTTTACAACAAAATTACGCGTTATGATAAAATTTGAATGTAAGGTTGCAACCTTGTAGAAACCACACCCAAAACAAAAACACAAAAAGGTATTGATTTCAAATTTTTTTCTTAAGCTAGGTATGGGTAGAATAGTAATGAATTAGTCAGTCATAGGGTTAGCAACATAGAAGACATTGAGATATGCAATACCATGGTTGCTTTCTTTATTGAAAATGCCTCAAAAACCCATTATTGATTGGAAGATGTGAACCTAAGCTCAAAGATTACTTAGTGCAAAGAGAATAAGAGATAAAACACCGTGACTTCAAAAGAGAGAGAGAGAAAGCATTGTTACTGTTAGAGAGTGGTGAAGAGTACTGTGTCTTCTAGAGAGAGAGATTTAATAGCTAAATGGGAAGAAGCAAATAAAGGACCCGCCTCTAGCTATTTGGATGCCATTTGTGTTAGGATTTTAAGTCTTTTTAGATCCAGAAATAAGAATCCCAAAAATTGGATCCCATCAAGATCCTGTACTTATCTAACTAGAAATAAAACAGGAGACACTACAAGCCATAATACGACAAATAAAGCACGAAACACATACCACAAGAGCACAAAGATTTGTGTGGTTCACTTTAAGAGGGCTACATGGGCACAGTAAACTAAAATCCACCATGCCAATGAAAGTCATATTACAGATTTTGCGACATAGAGTTACCTCTGTAGCCCTCGACAAAAACCAGTCGCGTAAAGCCTTTTAGACCAAATCTCCCAACCAGCACCACCCTTCAATTTCTCATCTCTATTTTATAGCTAAACCATCGTCCAAGAATAGATCATCTCCATTCCACCGCTAAACCACTATCCAAGAGGAGAACGTTAAGGGTAATTGAGACTTTCTCTCTCTAAAAAGTGAAACCACGCAAAATCTTCATGGGAACAGCTTCTCTACAAGAAACCAGCCTCTCAATCTACATGAGGCACATTTATGGTGTTTCTCTACGTATGAAGCTCTCTTCTCTCTAAAGGGAGGCATTGCCTCTAATGCACTGGAAGCCCCTACTTCTCTCTCTAGAGGAAGTTACCTTTCCCATATGCTGACTCAAATAGGACACACAAATTTTCTGCACTTTCATCTCATATATATAAAATTACGAATCCACATTAAATAGAAAACTTTGTATAGATGTTACATATATCTCAAGAAGCAAGAGGTTTATCCCAAAGTCCTAATCTTTTTGGATTTATATTTCCTTTAGGAAACTTATCAATATCAATCTCAATCTCACATAATACGGAATTTCCTAAGTAGATGCTTTTGGATAATTACCATATCCAACAATCTCCACCTTGATATCTCACCATGCCAACTTCCATTGTATAATTTTTTTGAATTTTTCATCTTTTTTCAAATAAATTCTTCATCATTTTTGAAAAAAATAGTATTTACAATCATATTTATCTACCTCAAATAAAATATTATGCATATGTTTCCAAATGTTTTTTATCAATCGAATACATAAACACTAGTCATGTACCGAACCATGTGCTCTGATACCAGTTGTAGGAACCTTATTGCACGTTATATTTTAGAGAGAGAAAGTGCACACTATTGTGTTTGGACTCTATTTTGGGTCCCTTTTGGCGAGAGTTAAAGCTGGTGGAATTTGGGGCTTTGGAACTTAATCTCTTTTGTAATCTCCTTCAAACAAGTAAGTAAAGCATCACGTCATTCTCACGTGGATGTAGGTTACATTATGCAATATTTGTGCTCTATGAGTTGTTTGCTGTTGTATTTTTCATTTCATAACATTCTTTTGACACCATGTTATTTTTTATGCCTGTTTATGTTGTTTTGAATGCACAATAGCTGTAACTTTGATACACCCTTGCTGATTTTTCACCAATCAGTCCCAACAACTAGTATCAGAACTTAGGGTTTTGTTCTTCATTGTGTTTGTGAAGAAAGGGATTCTTGCAATTATATTTATTTACTGTAATTTTCTTAAAATTGGAAAGGGCAATACAATTTGACAAAATAAATCAAAATAATTGGCCAATATAGAAAATGATGATAGAAGATTATATTGTTAGAAAAGAATTGGATTAGCCACTTCAACGTAAAGAAGCTACACCTATTGGAATGAAAGATTGGGAATAGGATATTCTTAATCGAAAATATATGGTAGCCATAAGATCATGTATTTCACCCTCAATGATGTTTGTCAATGTAAAACATTTGCAGAGCTTTAGCAATCTTTAGAGCAATATTTTGAGCAACCCTCTAATGCAAATAAAATGCAAGCCATAAAAAAGTTGTTTCTTTTGAAAATGAAAGAATATGCAAAAATTAGAGCGCATGTGAGTGAATTTAATTGACTTTTTACATAATTGAGGCCTTTGAAATTGAATTTGGATGAATAAGTGTCATGTTTACTTATGCTAAGTTATTTACCTACTAGTTTGGAAACCTTGGTTACCACTGTGATAAATACAATGGGTAATAAATTTAATTTGAAAGATGTTGTTGCTCATTATTAAATGAAGAGACTAAAAAGACATCCACACAAATGAATGCTGAATCAAATCTTGCATTGACAACAGGAGATAGGGGAAGAACACAACATAGAGACCAACCCTATTGATTTAATAAGGGTCAATCTCATAGCAAAGACAAGCCAAGTCACAGGGCAATAAGGTTACTTACTGGTATTGCAAGAAGCCTGGTCATACAAGAAAAGATTATTACACTTTGAAGAATAAGCAAAAGGCAAAAAGCAAGGATGGCTATGCCAAAGTAAGTACAATATCAGAGGGTGAGGATGACTCACTTTCAGCGTTGCATATACAACATTCTCTATTACAGATACTTGGGTTTTATTTTTGACTTTTCATCTCCCTCATTTTTGGTCGTTGGATTGCATCTAATCCAATGGTTATAATGTTGTAGGAACTTTCCTCTTTAAAGGTGTTTGTTTCACTTTTGTTTAGAGAGAGAAAGAGTTAGAGAAAGAAGAAAATGAGAGTACACACGGTGGGTACTGCTAGCCCTGGTTTTGTAGAGAGAGAAAATAGAAAGTTTTTGGTATATACTTGTGTTGTGCACGGAAGGTCTAAACCCGTTCGGTTGATTTTCGACAAATAAACTATGAGAAATAAAGCATGAAACACATGCCACAATAACACAGATTTACGTGGTTCACCCCAGAAAGGCTACATCTACGGATACGAAAACTAAAATCTACTATACCAATGAAAGTTACATCAAATATTTTGGAACATAAAGATCTCTATCTAAACCTCGACAAAAATTTAAGTCGAGCAAACCCTTTGAAACCAACTCTCCCAAACGGCACTGCTGCCGATCTCTCATCTCTATTCTCATCTCTATTTTATAACTAGACCATTGTTTAAGAAGAGACTAGAACTTTGAGAGCAAACAAGATTTTATCTCACCAAAAGGGAAATACCCAAAATCTTCATGGAAACCGCATCTCTACAAGAAACCACATTCTCACTATGCAAGATGCACCATCACAATGTTTCTCTCCATATGAAGCTCTCTTCTCTCACTCTGCAAGAGGCACCATCATAATGTTTCTCTCCATAGGAAGCTCTCTTCTCTCTAAGATGAAGCTTTGCATCTCATGCATAAGAGGCCTTGCCCCCCTCTCTCTCTAGAGGAAACTACTATTCCTATATGGTGACTCAAATAGGGCACACAAATTCTTTACACTTTCATCCCATGTATGTAAAGTTAGGAATCCATACTAAATATAAAACTTCTTATTGATGTTACATATATCTCAATAGACCAAGAGATATATCCAAGAGTTCTAAACCTTTTTGCATTTCTATTTCATTTAGAAAACTTATCAAATATCAATATCAATCTCACATAATAAGCAAATACCTCAATTCTACATAATATGGGAATATCTTAATCCCACATAATATGATAATATCTCAATCCTACATAATATGGGATTTTCTTATGTGAGTGATTTTGGATAGCACCAAATCTCATAACTTGGGTTTTTGGGACCCTATTGCAAGCTGTATTTTAAAGAAAGAAAGTACAAATTGTTATGTGTTCGGACACTATTTTGGGCCCTGTTTTTGTGAGAGTTAAAGCTGCTAGAATTTGGGGCTTTAGAATTTAATTTCTCTTGTAATCTGCTTCAAACAAATAAGTAAAGCCTCACATCATTCTTCTGTAGATGTAGGTCATGTTTTGTGATCAAACCACGTTAAATCTTTGTGCTAAGTGGGTTGCTTGCTGCTGTATTTTTCATTCCATAATGTTATTTTGATGTCATGTTATTTCCAATGCTTGTTTATGTTGATTTGAATACACAATAAATATAACTTTGACACACCCCTGTTGATGTTTTGCCAATCGATTACAACAATTTGCACTTTCCAAAGTATGGACAGTTTAGATCTCAGGAGACACAGTATAACAAATGTGTCCCATAGCGCACCAAAACAATCTCTTTTTTTATTAGTGAATGTTTCTTCTAATTATTCTTTTTTTTTTCTTTTACCAGTTTCTTCTATTTGATATCACGATTAATATATTTCAGAATTATTTTTAGTATACTTTTAGATACCGCTTGTGTAAATTCACTAGTTATATGCATACGGTTCACCCCACCCATTCTCAATGAATCACTCTATCTCATTTTTGCATAATCATTTTTTTAATAAGTTAAAACAATGTGAATACTTTTACCACAAGGAGAGAAAAAAAAGGCTCTCCAAAATTTTGACTTTGGAAAACAAACTAATGGATGAAACCAACAACCATCTCCACTATGAAAAACAAAACTCATGTTTTCATATTCAATTACCACATCGTATCAAACAAATTTATTTTATCATATATAATAGTAGCGTACGGCCCACTTTGGGTGCAAATAAATTCAAAAGTCCGATAATATACTGCTTGAAATAAAATAATTAGTTGAGTAGGGCGCCCAACTCTCTCTACGTCAAATATCTGGAAAAAGGCATTCTAAAATGTATCTTGCATTTCTGTCAAAACGAAAAAAAACAGGTATTTAAATATAGGGAGTCATATTGTTTTAATAAACATTTGGTTCCTAATCTGAGCCGCCAGCTAGATATTTTAAGGGGAGATTACCCGTCAGATTAGCTTTCCTTATTATTTTTAATTGACAACTCAAATAACTAAGTCATTAACAAAATGTTCATATAATGATTGTTAAATAAAATTAAATATAAGAATCTCCAAACAGTCCTTGTCATTTCGAGATTATTCATAATAACAATTTTTAAAAAAAACAAAAAACAAAAAAAGAAGAGCAAAGCATCGTCCACTCTTACGAAAGACGAGTTCCATAGACTCAAATTTTCAGACATCCATGTTCTAGGCTAGGGTGATCTTGAAAATGAAAATGAGAATAAGAAAATAAAATTTTAAACTTCCAAAATATATTATTATATTTTTTTGTATTGTCTATTTGGGTTGCCATTTTTTTAACGTCCATCTTAAAGATGGACGTTCGATAGTCCGGGGATGTATGCATCTCCAACTCACAAAAGAATTTTCCTATCAAAACCACCAAAGCAGGCTTGAATAAGGGAGTGTGATCACCCTAGTCTTTTTTTTTTTTGAACTGTAGTGTGATCACCCTAGTCTTGCCCGGTTCCCACATATTCTCACTCGTTCCTTTTTGGGCTTTTTATTATTCGTAATACAAAATAAGTCTTGGATACCGTATTTAGAACAGACGAGTGATCGGATGTACCCCACTAATCCAGTTTCTAAAAAGTGCAGTTGGCATACGGATGCATCTGTAGCTGTAGAGTTAATGTGCACCTACAAATTTTATCATGGTATATAATTTTGATGTAAAATGTTTTTAAGATTGTCTCAAAATCTATTTTTATATCTAATTATAAAATTTTAAATTTCAAAAATAGTTAAAATCAAGTAGATCTATAAACATATGAAATTCTTGAAAATAGACGGTGCAGATAATATGTTGTAAAATGCACTATTTTTTAGACTAAAAATCCTTTTATTTTTCATGGTCATACATCTCGATATTGAGATGATCAATCAAAGGGTTTTTCAACATTAAAACTACCTTTTTCGATGGATTTTTAAGGTGCATCTGTAGTTCTACATTATAAGTTTGCATCCTTATATAATTTTTTCTAAAACACTTAATTATTGTCAAGGGCCCTTGAGTTAGAATTCGTGGGAGCATAGAATGGAGAGATAAGAAGAGAGAACACAACATTTACATGGTTCAGGTCGAAGCCTTACATCCATGGATCCAAAAGCACAACCGGCTACATCTTCATTATTTTGGATGAATCTTTACATCAAATAGTACTTCTATATATGGAAGACAATCACATAATTACATGAGATAAATATGGTATGATAACTTGTTGACCAAGTAACTAGGTCTCTATCTTCTAGAGACCTAACTTTATCAAGAGATATATACTTGATGTATATTGTTCAATATGAACTCGAAATATCCATATCCTAACATTCTCTTTCAAACTCAAGATGCTTTGACACAAAGCAGCTGGAGTTTGAGCAATACTAAGTTGCCAAAGAAAAAAGTAGTGATCAATTTCATGATAAATTTCACAGGTTACCATGGTCTTCCAAGAAAGAACATTTATTTGGCTCTCTACTTTCTTCTAGAGACTTTCTCTCTCTAGGGTTTTCTTCACTGAAGATCTTCTCTCTCAAAGGCTTCTTTTCTTTGTAGATACTTTCTGTCTCTAAAAGAAAATCATATTTCTTTCTCTCTTCTTCGGAACATCCGGGATCGAGTAACAAAAAACTTGATAATCATCAGACATGATGGAGCAATAGAAAACTCCATCATCCATTGGGATCAAGTAACGGAAAACTTGATCATCAACCAGGATCGAAAAATTTGATCATCTTTATCTCCTCATCTGGAAATGAAACTCTTGATCATCAACCAGGATCGAGAAGTTTGATCATCTTCATCTCCTCATCTGGAGACGGAACTCTTTATCATCAACCACAACTTCGAAACTCTTGATCATCAAACTGGAATTGGAGTCTTGAAACCAAAAAGTTGCCAAAGAAACTTGCATTGCTTTCGCTGGAGTGCTTGAATAGTATGTAAGAGCGAAAAGATGTAATCCAGGACACGTGATCACCAAACTTACTCTAAAGACCACTAAAAGAGCTACAAAGGCACAACAAAGACGGCTATGCGACAAATAAAGTGCCAATAAACACTGAAGATTTATGAAAAATTCTCCTTAAAAAATCCGTTAATCATGAATGTATGTGCTCCCCTTGACGATGTCATTACAACAATGGTATGACGAAGTCCTCTGCTGCATGGCAAGGCGCTAGGAGTAAATAGAGTGCAAGACAACTGAAAAATACGCGAATACCAGAACTGATGTTCTTGTCCACATAATGTGTACATTATAGATGTTGATTCATTTCTACTCATCTCATCTCCATATCACCTATTCTCCATATCTCGTATACTGTCCCCCTTAAGTTGCGTGTGGATGCGAAGAAACACCCAATTTGCAAAATACAATTTTTTTTTGTTTTGAGTAAAGTCATATAAAAAAAAATCCAATGAAATTGGGTTTCTAGACAAAAGCTCACATCTTGAAAAATACCACCCATTTTTTTTTTTTTTTTACATTTTCAATTTTTTTTTTTTTTTTTTTTCTTTTGAGTATAATCATATCAATAGCCCACATCTTAAAAAAAATAATACTCTTTTTTTTTTTTCTACTTTTTCAATTTTATTTATTTATTTATTTTTTTCTTTTCAGTACAATCATATCAATAGCCCACATCTTAAAAAAAAATACCACTCTTTTTTTTTTTTTCTTCTCTACTTCTTCAACTTGCAATTCTTGGAGAAGAAACTCTTTCTTCTTCAGAAACACTTGGAGAAGGGTAAAAGGATTAGGGAGTTGACATCTGTGGTGCAAAAAAAAAGTTTAATTTTCGTCAGACCAATGTGGAATTGTACGCTGAGAAGGTGAACAATAGAGGCCTTTGTGCTATTGTATAAGCCAAGTCTCTGTGCTATAAGCTCCTCGGACGTCTAGCAGTTAAGCGAGCACTTGCTATATTCAATTACGAGGAGAAGGCGAAGAGAGAGAAAGACAACATCAGAGAGGGTGTGGCTAAGACTGAGGATTTCACCCATCTAGAGCACTTGAACAACAAGCTCCAGACGAAATTTCAAATCGTGAACCTTGCTCTGATACCAAGTTATAATTTGTGGGCTCATAGAATGGAAAGAGAAAAACAGAGAACACAACATTTATGTGGTTCAGGCTGAAGCCTTACGTCCACGGATCCAAAGTTCAACCGGCTACATCTTCATTATTTGGATGAACCTTTACATCAAATAGTACCTCTATATATAGAGGACAATCACACAATTACATGAGATAAATATGGTATGATAACTTGATGACCAAGTAACTAGGTCTCTATCTTCTATAGACCTAACATTATCAAGAGATATATACATATACATACATAATGATGTACATCAATATGAACCCGAGATATCCATATCCTAACATCTTATACCTCGAAATAACACATTGTGAACTTTTTGATAACATATCATTTGAAAAATGCAAGACAATCACCCACCCTAACCCGTCGCGCCCCCCCCTCCCCCCCCCCATTTTTTTTTTTTTCTAGCTTTGGGCCCTTGTCCAACACTTCCAAAGGACAATGTCGAAACCTTAAAACCATGGTGTGTTCGATGTTAGTGATGTTTGACATCTCCAAATCTTTGCCTTAAGGTTGCCCAATGTTGCGAACACTAGACACCTTGTTCCTCAGCAAGAGGCTTGCCCAATGTTGAATATTGGATGGTGTCTATCTAAATTTCAAAAAATATGGAGCATACAAAGATAAATTGGGAAAAAACGATGCATACATAAATTTTCCTTTTTGTTATAAGAGGCTTTGGGTCGGGTTTTATACTTCTGTACTTTACATTAAATGACTAAACAACGACTCCAATATGGATTAATTGTCAAATTACTGGCGATTGCCAAAATATAACGGCGTAATTGACCGAAATAATCGAACAATAAAAAGCGCATGGTAATAGGGCAGAGAATTTAGTGGGTCCGGATCCACCCAAATCCGGATTGGATCCGAAAAGTAACATGGGATCTGGATATGATTGGATCAAAATGGTTGGATCCGATCAGATCCAAAAAGTATACATGGGATCTAGGATCGGATCCAAATATTATACATGGGATCCGGATTAGAAACAGAGAGAGTATATGCGTTCGTTGTTACTTCATACCACCCAAGTTTTTCTTCTTTTATAAGTGAAAACGGTCAATGTTTCGGACAATAGACGCCCCCATTCAAACTCATCATAAGGAATGATAGGGTAGTCTAATGTTTTCAATATCGGACCGTCCTAAAAAAGGCTTGATCTAATATCTGGAGCATCGGCACTAACCCAAAAATCAAAAATAATAATAAAAATAGTAATATAGTTCAATTGCAAAACTAGGAAAAATAAAAATACACAAAAAAGAATGATCTTAATGTAAAATTTAGAAAATTATAGACCAAAGTGTTTCCATAAAATTTGGGTAAATTCTATAAATTTAACCAGTTGCATATGTAAACTTCCCTATTTTTTATCTTATTATTTTTACAGAATTAAATTCGGGTAAAATCGGTGCAAGTAATACTTGCACAGTGACCGATTGTCATCTTTGAAAGCAGTGGTTTAAAAACGGATCGGTACCCCTGATTGGGCATTTCAGAAATCCATCCGGATCGGTGAATCGGTGTTTCGAATTGGGAATCGGCCAAATCGGTCAGATTCAGTCTTAAAAAAATTCAAAAAAATTATTAAAAACCATTATAAATGTTATTTTTTAGGAATCCAATAAGAAATGAGGGTACTAACTACATTAATAACTTTTATTTTTTCGTATCAATATGTTAATACTGAGATGTTCTTTCTATGCACGAAGATTCTCATCAAACATTTATTAAAATCTAATTATATACAATATTAGACATTGAAATTATAATTATTGGTTTGTATTTTCTTATTTATTATTTTATAATCATTTTACTATACAAATAAGAATAAATTTGAAATTTGTCTTATAATATCATCTTATTTAAAAATCTAATTTACAACTATAATAAAAAATAATACATTGCATAACCTACAGTGTAAATAAATTAATAAATAAAATATAATATTTGGTTTAATAAATTAATAAACAAAAATAATACATTACAACCTAACTAACTATAATATTATATACTGAAATTGAAATTGTTTGTTTATATTTAATAAAATATTTATAAATAAAAAAATCTAAAATTTCTTATAATATCATCTAATTTAAATATTTTTATTGACAACTATAAGAAAAATAATATATTATATAATTTATAATACAAATAAATTAATAAATAAAATATAAGATTTGGTTATCAATATATAGTTATTAATTATAATATCATAATAAACATGCTAAAAAAATTATTAGAAAACACTTCCATATCATATGATTAAAAACAAAAATAAAACCTCCCATAAATTTTATTATTATGATATTAAAAAAATCAAAATACATTTTTTGCCTAAAAAATGTACCATTTAATATTAAATTACTCATGAATAAAAAGTGAGGCGGGTGTAAGAAAAGTTGGAAGGTTCGACTCTCTTCATTCACATCCAACGATTCATCATCTTCATCTTCTTATTTTACCCACACCAACCAATACTATATTGTCATCTTCTTATTTTACCCAGAGCAAGCAATATTACAGTAGAAGAAAAAATATAAGGATTTGTCCCACAACGACATCGAAGGAAAGGCACAACTTGTATAAATTCCACCCTTTTCAGTCGAGTGTAAGAGGTTGTGCTTGAAGCAAGCTTTGATAGTTTCAATATGACCTTGGCAGCGCAGTTCCTCTCAATTTTAGTAATACACCACTTTTGTACCGTTAAAATGCCTAATCCCGATTTTTGGCCAGATTCGAGATAGGCCGGGTGATTTCGGATCTAGATCGCCCGACTCCGCGTTGGGTTCCGATTTTTGACAAGATCCGGGGGATTTTTAAAACATTGTTGGAAAGTTGATACCTTCTTTCCCAAAATTACCTTCCCCAAACATTGTTGGAAAAATTACCTTCCCCAAACATTGTTGGAAAGTTGATACCTTTTTTCCCCAAATTACCTTCCCCCAAAAGAAGAAATGACAAAAAAAAATAATAACAACAACGAACGACAACTAATTACCAAAAATATTAAGTAATTTATTGTAGCCATCACGATGGCACGGACTTTGAAAACCCTTTATCAATTCCTCCTCCCTGGTTTTTTTAATGTTTTGTGGATTTCAATTCATCTTCCTCGAAAGAAGAAACCCACAACCAAATCTTCGAGCCTACATATATTTGAAGCCCAAGGGGGACGCTACATCCATATTCGTTTGAGTTAGAGCGAGAGATAATGAGTAACACATTTTGTAGAGAGAGGATCGCCATGGATCTATGCAGGACTAGCCTTTGGTTCAGTCCTCTTTCATTATTTTTTTCATCATAACACAATCCGTTCCTTCGGCTTCTCAGGAAATTGGTAATCTCTGCCACCCTCGTTGTATACTGCAATTTTTGTGTTTCCCCTCTCTCTCCTCTATCCCCATAATATTTTCTGATCTCTTCTTCGCAACTTTATTTCTGGTTTTCGCTTTTTTGACCTCTCTCTCTCATATGATGTTTTGGTTTAATGGGCGGTAGAGGATGAGAGAGAGTTTGATTATTTGGAAGGCAGTGAGAAGGGGCCGAAGCACTGGGGCGAGCTCCATCCCGAATGGGCGGCTTGTAGCAATGGGGATATGCAGTCTCCAATTGACCTGCTTCAAGAAAGGGTGGAGGTTCTGCCAAATCTGGGGCGCTTAAAGAGGGAATATAAGCCCGCTAAAGCAATCCTAGAGAACAGAGGCCATGATATAATGGTATCTGTCTCTGTCTCACCCAACTGAACATTCTTCTGTCTTTACTCGTTCATAAATTGTTGTGGCAGCTTAAGTGGGAGGAAAGTGGAGCTGGAACACTTGAAATAAACC
>NW_006498691.1:979112-991435 GCF_000471905.2 Amborella trichopoda | reverse complement strand
GTTGACATGATTTATTGGTGAGCTTTTCAGAGTTGAACAACTTTTTTGGGTTTTTTAGGTTCACCTCACTTCTATAATATGTGGTTGAAATCTAATATAAACGTTTTCCAAGATGAAACTACAGTATCAAAGGTGACCACATCCAAGAAGTGATGGTAGAACACCCTTGACATGGCATCTACCTATAGTAGGCTAACGATGTAATCCTCTTCATCTAATTTCACTGTATAGAAAAAAGATGGATTGGATCTCTTCATATCGATTAACCATTCCATGGCACGTTTGCCATCTTCGCCTTTGAATTTTCTTTTCTTGTTTCGTAATTGGTTTTCGATGTCTTTTTGGGAGAAAGGGAAATTACCAATCTCTCCAACCTGCTCTAATAAGATATCATAGATATTCTGAGATTTTACCAAAGGAGAGCTCATGGAGTTTATCATTAACTTTGTCGCATCCGATATTGTTCGGTGAGAACTGATGAGGAGTGATTTCCTTGGAGATACGAGATTGTGATTGTGTTCCTTCACAAACCTTGTGACAACCCACTCATTGTTGGCAATTATGCTTATGCACATCTTTGCTCCACATCCACATCTTTTCTGAGGCAAAATTTTTCTAGATTGCACTTGATTCACCGTATGGAATCCTTCCTTAGAAAATTAATATTCCCCATCAATTCTCTTTCCATCCTTATTCTTATGAGTATTTCCCTTTCTGACACCAAACCCTTCCACCAAGGCAAAAGCCTTCTAAAACTCATATGCATCATTTTCATCACCAAATCTCATTCCCACACGGCTCTATTTCAGACCCCTTGGAGGACAACGCATGCTCCCCGTTTTCGAGAATGTGGACTTATTGGAGGCGGGGTTGCAAGCAGGGGATCTTGCTCCATGGACTCTACAATATCCCCCATGTTGTTGTACTCTGACCATGTCGTGAATGCCACACTTTCTGAAATGGTGAGGTCCATCTCAAGTACTAAAAGTGCTCTACATAAAACACAATTTATTTGTCAATTAATGGCTTCAACACTTCACATATTTTGAAAAAATTAATTTGACAATCTCCATATCTTATCTCTTGGTCGTTAAGTTTAGTTGGTTATGAAGCCTTATTCCATAGAATATAACTCATTGTGAATTTTTAGATTGACTACAGTTCCTTGCTCTACTCACAGAGAGAAGAGAACTCACATAAAAACACAATTTCTTCCATATTTCAATATATTTTATCAATCGTGATTCCTAATTGGATGGCCTTTCTATGCACAGTCAACTTCAATTTAGGGACTCATATTGTTTTAGAAAACATTTGGTTCCTAATCTGGGCGGCCGGCCCCTATATTTTAAGGGGAGATTACCCGTTAGTTCAGCTTTCCTTATTATTATTAATTGACAACTCAAAGACCTAACTCATTAACCAAATGTTCATATAATGATTGTTAAATAAAATTAAATATAAGAATCTCCAAACAGTCCTTGTCATTTCAAGATTAATCATAATAACGTTTTTTGTTTTTTTGAAAAAAAGGAGCAAGGCATTGTCCACTCTTAAGAAAGACGGGTTCCATCGACTCAAACTTTCAAACATCCATGTTCTACCCTAGGGTGATCTTTAAATAGAAAATGAAAATGAGAAAATAAATTTTAAACTTCCAAAATATATTATTAAGTTTTTTTTGCATTGTCTATTTTGGTTGCCGTTTCTTTAACGTCCATCTTAAAGATGGATGTTCTATAGTCCGGGGATGTAAGCACCCCCAACTCACAAAATAACTTTCCTGTCAAAACCACCCAAGCATGATTGGAATAAGGGAGTGTGATCACCCTAGTCTTGCCCCCACCTATTCTCTCTCGTTCCTTTTTTGGCTTTTTATTATTATTAATACAAAATAAGTCTTGGATACCTTACTCAGAATAGACGGGTGATCGGCTGTATCCCACTAATCCAGTTTCTAAAACACTTAATTATTGTCAAAGGCTCTTGTACCTGGAAACTACACATTGTGAACTTATTGATAACATATCATTATCATTTGTACCCTGTCCAACACTCCCAAAGAAAAATGTCGTAACCTTAAAACCATGGTGTGTTCGATATTAGTGATGTCTGACATCCCTAATTCTTTGCCTTTAGGTTTTCCAATGTTGCGAATGCTAGACACCTCATTCCTAAGCAAAAGGCTTGCCCAGTGTTGAAAATATCGTGCAGCCAAGGGGAATGAATTGGATAGGTTAGGTTATCTGATGCTGCTAACACCGAACACCATGTTCCTTGGCAAGAGTCCCTGACCAGTGTTGAAAATATTTAACCGCTCAAAGGCAAGGATTTGGAAATGCTTGGCTGATTGATGTTGCTAACACTGGACACCTCGTTTCTTAGCAAGAGAAATCTTCGAGGTGTTGAAAATATCAAACAACTCAAAGGCAAACATTTGGAGATGTCCGGTATCATTAAAGTCGAATGTGTTGTGGGTTTTAGGGCTATCCAACATTATCAATATCAAGAAGACAAAGAAATAGGGGTGTTTTGCGTTTCCGATTTCCAATAGGCCTTGAAAATGAAAAGTTATAAGATACAAAATAAAAGTGAATTTCTCACCTGTCTGATATTGGAAATACCAGGCTGGAGGCAAAACTAAAAAAAGGACGTCGGTTAGCGAGTGGTGTCCATGTAAATTTCAGAAAATATGGAGCGTACAATAATAAATTGGGAAAAAACGATACGTACGTAAATTTTCCTCTTTTTTATAGGAGGCTTTGGTTTGGGTTTCATACTTCTATGCTTTACATTAAATGACTAAACAACCACTCCAATATGGATTAATTGTCAAATTAATACTGATTGCCAAAAAAAACTTGCATAACGGCTTAATTGACTGAAATAATCGAACAATAAAAACCGCGTGGTAATAGGGCCGAGAATTTAGAGGGTCCGGATCCACCCAGATCCTAATCTGGATCTGAAACGTAACATGGGATTTGGATATGATTGGATCAGAATGGTTGAATCCGATAGGATCCAAATATTTTACATGGGATCCGGATTGAAAATAGAGGGAGTATCGGGGTTCGATGTTAACAGTATCAGACCACCCAAGTTTTTCTTCTTTTATAAGTGAAATGGTCCATGTTCAGGACAACTGACGTCCAATTCAAACTCATCATAAATAATGATGGGGTAGACTAATGTTTCCAATTTCAGAATGCTCTAAAAATTGATTGATCCGATATCTGGGGTACCGACACTATCCCAAAATTCAAAAATGAAATACAATCATGATCATTGGGTAGGCCCTAATTGAATCTAGACCGTTGAGCTCGTATGTAGCTGTAGGCCCACTGGCCTATGTTTACCTTCACCGGAACTCGCACCTCGAGCACCGAAGCTTTGGGCAGATGTCGCTCCGATGCTTCCGCTCCTGGAATCGGAGCCATTCCCGCTCTCGCTCCCGTTAGATTACTACGAGTTTAACCAAGGCGATACTATACTTTCATAGCTTTTAAAGACATTAAATAAACAAGAAGTTGGTGGTGGTTGTTTCAACAATAGTGCCATTAAAATCGTAAATATCGAACAAAAAGGAACTCAAAACTTGAAGAACTGCGGTAGGGCAGACCTGTAACCATCTAAAGCATGTTCAGATGGAGAATGCCAGTGAAACTCCTCAAGTACGAATTGGGTTCCGTTGATGTTTATCCCACCAGCACTCCCTTTCTCCCATTCCAACTGTTGTCAACAAGCAAAACATAGAAACTCTATGAATATCCAAGAAAATGATTTTAATTACATGCAATGAAAAGGATGAAACAATCTTGATGTATGGGAAAATGATTTTAATTACATGTAATGAAAAGGATGAAAAAATCTTGATTTATGGGAAATCGATTTTCATTAATTGTAATGAAAAGGATGAAAAAATCTTGTGAATTTGGCTAAATCTTGAATTTTTTATGTTTTAATCAATGAATCTCACCCAAGGTGAGGCATTTTGTGGGTGTGCTGATGCCTACTTGGGTTAATACATTGGATATGGATTTGGGTAAAAAAGGGGGAAGTGAATAAAGAAACCTCGCCGACTAATGCACCCAAAAGTTTTGATGAAAAGGTCAACAACAACAAATTTGAGAATGGGATGAGCCTTTGGCAGTACTACTGTCAACCCCATGATGAAGTCTCTGACTCTATTCTTATGAAATAGTAGGGGCCCAAATCCCCACTGACTTTTCCCTTTGGAAAAGGGGTTAGGGTCGTGATGGTAGCATTTCCTATATCTCAGTAGTACGTTGTAGCTTCTATTCTCGTTGATAACTTCAAAAACTACTAAGGATTTTAAAAAACCTTGTAGGGGCCTATATTCCCCACTGTATTTACCCCAAAGAAAAGGTAAACGACCTTCGTTTTCGAGGTTGTAAAAAACAACGTTTCAAGTCAACATTTGCCCCTTACTAATGAAAACCAAGATAGCGGATCATCTCAATCATATTTCGGATTCTCATACCCCAATGCCATGGCCAGAGTTTGCAAGTTTGGCCTTTGCAGCCTCATATCGAGCCTTTAGGCTCTTTAAGCTATGGTCGTATATGGCATTTGCATGAATGATATCAATGGGTGATTGCATGGTGCCCTTGGAGCATGCCACCCATTTAGAGCGGAGCCTGCCCCAATTTTCCGGACCATTCCTGCTACCTTCCACATAGCTGAACTCAGCTTTCTCTACTGCAAAATCATCAAACCACATCATTTTGAGTATGCATTTCTAGAGAAGCATTGAGAAAAAGAAAGTACACAATGAAAATATACCAGAAAAGAAAAAGAAAATGATGCAAAATAATGAATGAATATTATCTTATCACATAGGAGGGTGAACTGAGATCGAAATATAGTGAAGAAACTGTTGTGGTTTTTGTTGTTCTTTTCAACTCATTTAAAAGAAGCAAAAAATAAAAATAAAAATAAAAATATAAGTACCCCCACACAGAGAGGGAGAGAGACAGGAGAGATTTTTTCTAGTGGGCATTCGAATAATATGATCATCTTGAATATTGACTTGTAAGAATCATTTTTAGGGGATCAGTGGTTCCTTGACTAATTTTGTAAATTAATGCTTCAGAAAAAACTACAAGAGAACTTTGTAGACATTCCATTTGTCAAAAATAAAATAAAAAAAATATAAGGGAAACTACTTTGTGGTTTTGAGATAAGAAATTGGCCAAAATATATAGTAGAAGAGGGTGTGAAGCAATGGCAAATCAACAAGGGCTATAATATGGAGGGTTTTAATGGATATTCCACTAAGTAATAAAACCATGCGATTGATTACCATGATCATCGCAGGAGACCAGGAAAGGATAAAAGAAAAGGAGAATGATGAAGGAAGAAGAGAGGTTCATATTCATCTAACACAAAAGCTTATTGTTTTCACGAAAGCTTACAGTGAGGTTATAGTTGATCTCTTTCTTATTTATAAAGAGGAGAGGTTGGAGAGTACGAGGTGACTTTAGCCACACGGTAACCGGAAAAAGTATGACAAGCCAGCCAAAGTTTACTTTGGAGATTAATTAAGAATTAGAGAAGGTTCATTGGGTGATTTTTTCATTACAACATGACGATAGTTTCTTCAATTGCAAACACGTATTGTCTCTAGAAAAGCCCTTCTATTCAAAATCCATAAAAACACAAGGAAATCTTTGTACTCGTTCTGGTTTTGCATGTTAATCTCCATTCCTAAGTCCCAACAAACTTGTGTGGAAAAGAGTTACATTGAAAGTTTCTATTTCGAATAAGTCTAAACACTCCATGTCTCTTTGCTCGAGTAACAATAAACTTTGTGAGTACGTTTGCATTTCGTAATCCAACTACTAAAGTGGATTCATTGCCTTTCGTTCATTATTTCTAAAATATAACAATGTTACACGTGCATTAGCATTAGGTACAATGGTCGAGCCTAGCAAAAAGAAAAGCCAAATGATTTTGTGCTCCTGACGGAGCTTACATCCCATTCACTCTCGGACCCGATTTCTATGCAGCCAAGCACGCATATGTAGAAATGCGGGCCTCTTAAGGAATCTATTTTTGAGATAGATTTTAAGACTTAATTTTTAAGAACATGTAATCTCTAACATAGAGATCATGAATATGAATACATATTTAAATTTTAAAAACTAGAAATAATAATTCTAGTAAAAAAACATTTGAACCATTAGTTTCCATTGTTTTTAGGTGGATCACCTACTTACATCTATTTTTAAAATGGATACTGCATAATCTATGGACCACATATATAAAAATGTGGTCAAGCCTGCATGAAACAATTTTCCTTCACTCTCTTCAACAAAAAGTAAGCTAGGGGTATCATTCGGACCCAAAATCTTGGGGATTTATCCTGTGGGAGGACATAGAGATCAACTCTAAGAAGAGGACGAGGGAGAGAGAGAGTTCTAACAAACAATGTATGAGCAAGACAAAACATACATCCCAAAATTGAACCTACATTGTTCCATGGCACCAAAATCTACGTATTAAATAGCTCAAACCCCAATTTTCTTTTTCAAAAATATCAACTTAAGAGAAACCCAAATTTTCAGGTCAAAAAAATTATCCAAGCGTATATTTTACCTGAGGGAGCAAATGGATAGGTTAGTCCTATGGGATCCTAGTACACGTGCCCAAGAGAAAAATAGGTATAATACACGAGGGCATCATCATCCCCCTCAACCTTCGACAGAAGCACGTGTTTGATACTTTTCTCCAATTAGATAAATATGGTTAAACACCCGCGTTTAATACTTTTCACTAATTTGGTGAAAATCCAAAATAATTTAATAATGTGGAATGGGGGTTTATTTTAGGGAAAATTAATAATAACCCCCAAAACTAGGCTTTCTATGCAAGTTATTTCCAACCAAACTTTTTTTCTCACTTTTTGCCCAAAAACTCATATTTCTAGTAAATATCCCCCAAGGAAAAAAAGGTATATGTTTTTACGAAAACACCATTTTTCGAACATAAAAATTTAATTTTGGCCGGACATTCATGTGGGCTCACATGGGCTGGCAGACCGCTCTTTGACATTTCCGGACCCCGTTAAACTAAAAAAGTGCCGGACCACTCTTTGACATTGCCGGACCGCACTTTCAACCTGTTGCTGGACCGCATGGGCCTGTTGCTGGACCGCATAGGGCTATTGCTGGACCGCCTTTTGACAGTGCCAAACCGCATGGACCTATTGCAAGACCGTTCTTTGTCAGTGCCAGACTTCCACTTGTACTGTCGGACCGCCTTTTTGTACAAAAGAGGAGAGAGAGGCCAGGGTAAAAATAAAGGAGGGTAGTTTAAACTTTTTTATTTTCTTTGGGTTGGGAGATATTTGCTAAAAAAGTATATTTTTAGGTAACGAAACAACTTTTTCTAGTGAATTTTTGAGGTTCACCTTAATTTTATTTTTTAGGGGTGAGTATAAACCTTTTCCTTTAACTTATGGTATAAGTTGGTTGCAATTAATTTTGACCATTTGATGTACTCGGATCGGAGTGGCAATGGGCAGCGGGCGAGCCCTGGCCCTTGGGGCCGTCCCTAGTCCCCAAGGGGCCGGTTGGCCAAGCCCTAACAAAGCCGAAGCGGCTCGGTCCAAGCCTGGCATTGGCCTTGTCTTGGCCAGGCATGCCACAAAAAATAAAATTACAATAAAAATGAATAAAAGACAAACAAAACAAAAAAAGGGTCGGGCTGCCCCAAACCGGGCCAGCCATGTCACAAACCTAACCTGTCACTGGCTCGGCCCTCTAGCCCCATTTTGAATCCCATGTGCTATGGTTTTAGGGCTTGGAGGCCCATTCGAGCTGGGCTAACCGGCTCATTGCCAGCCTCTATACTTACACTTTCGAAGTCCTTAGCAATCGAGAAAACATTTAGGTTCTAAAAGAATAACAATAACGTTTTTGGACTTTTTTAGGAAAAAACCATTGGATATTTTTTTTTAAGATTTTATAAGAATTCGTCTCTCTCCATCGTGCTGTTAGAATTTCTTATCTCTCGTTCCTCTCTTATTGTCTATCTCCCTATAGATATTGTTCTCGTCTCTCGCTTTGTCTTTCTATATTTTGCAGTAATAATTTCTTATTTCTCTGTCTCTCTGTCTCCCGTTCATTACTCTCTCTCTCTCTAATCATATAATTAGTCTAGTTTCTCACTCCTTGTAATAATAGATTGAGGTACACCGAGTTAATGCCCAAAAAAAAACAACGTCGTTGTATTTCCACTTTCAAAGACTTCCAATGATACACTTCAAATAAAATTCAATAACTCATCCTATTGTTAGAATCATGGACATATTGCAACTACAAATAAGAAATATGTAACCACAATTGTGAAGTTCTTGAAAGCCTAGCGACAAAATACAAAGAACAAAAAAATCCAACCTCAACAAACCACGGGATGGGATCCTGGCTTTTAATGCATATAAATAGAGCTAGATATCCACCATTGGGTACCATTCATTTATAAAATTGCATTTCACAACAAAAATACAAGAAAATGTCTACAATTATAGGTATAACCAGTCACGGTACAATGAAAAATCGTTGTATAACTGGTCACGGTACAATGAAAAATCGTTTGCAGCAATGATCAAAGAACTATAAGACAAGCTCAATTTCAATAAAAAAAATCACACACGCAGACAACTATAAAAATCCTATTCACAAACCCTAAACAAATCCTTCTTAAAAGAGTGTCTAAGTTCTAAATTATAGAGTGTCTCACCTATTTAGTGCACTAACCTAGCGATCGTTCAATGCACTAGAGTTGCATTTTAATTCTAGAGAGGGAGCATTTTAGTCTTAGAGAGGGACAGTAATTATCGCAAGAAATTTATTTCTTGATAGAGAAAGTAATCATTGTTGAAAACCTAGGTAGTGAAAATTGCTTGTCAAATGTGAGAAATAGGTAATATTTCTAGAGTAAGGAAATAACTATTGAGTAGAGAGATGTGATTCTTCATTAGGTGGTCAAGAGAGTTTAACGACCCAATGCAATTAATTACTACAACACACAACGGTCGCCTCACCTTCCCTACTATCTCTCTAGAAATAGAATCCATTTTTATTCTTGCTACATATATCCACCCCTAAACAATTTCTTAATAATGTAGCTAGTTAATTAGTTATAAATAATAGGGGTATGTCAAATGACGCAATTGTTATATGGCGTCCCCAGTGATCTACAATGTATACATAATTGAAAAGTATGGATCTCGCCCAAATTCCAAGTGTGGGGCAAACATATATTGGAGCCTTGATTCCCCTCGCTCTCTCGCCTCTCTTGAACCACTTTCTCTCTAACCACTCTAATTTTATCTCTCTAGTTGTAGAATGGTTCGAAGATTTTTTTTTCCCTTTTTAATTTCTACTTTTCTCTATTTTTTGTATTTATTGAAGAAATTGACACTTTAAATGAACAATGACAAAAAAAAGTAGGCTTCAAAGGCAAAAAAAAGATGAAGAGAGAGAAAAAAAGAAAGAGGGGGAAGCACACAAAAAAATCTACTGAAAGCATGGTTGTTTTGAATTTTGATGTGCGCCATGCCATATGTAGAACCAGGGTTTGTACTTTCATGGAGGAAAGGCTTCGAATGTTAATTTGAATTTGAAGGGAGGATGAGGAATACAATATCAAAGAATGTGGAAGGTCAAGTTGTAGATGTTAAACACTCTAGATGGCTTAAGGAAAGAAAAAATATATCAATGTTATATAAAACGTTATGTTCAGCAAAACAAACTTATATTCCAAGTGTAATTTTCTACAGAGTTTGCCTGAAACTGAGAATTCTAGGAAAAAAGAAAATTGGGTGAGAAACCATTTACCTATGAAAACAAACCTAGAAATCTAGTTTTTAACAAAAACAATGTTAAAAACAAGTCAATTTCAGATGAAATCATGGTTCCACCATATCTGGGGGAAACAAAAACTGGGTTTTTGGGTATTAATGCTATTTGAATCCATGATTTTAAGATCCATTAATACCAATAAGTTTATTTTAGACAAAAATCGGCCCAAGAATTAGTGTTCAAATAAAGATTTAGACAGGAATTGAGAAAAATATTGGGCGTCCTCCATTTTCCCTGTGATGAATCAAAATAAAAGCCAAAGACGGTGTGGATCATAAATTTTTCTTTGAGCTAGGTAAGGGTAGTATAGTAGTGAATTTGTTAGATCTGTTAGTATTTTTGTTTTAAAAAATGCTTAAGCATATTTCAAAACTACAAATTTGGTTTTCTTGTTCTTTCCTAAATTGTTTTTATAGAGAGAGAAGGATGTGGGTTTGAGTCTCAAATTGAAGAGGAAAGAGTTTATTGAGGTGTATTTAAGAGTACACATTCCCATACAATATACTCTAAGTATAAATGAGAGAGAAGGTGCATGCGCGGAGTATGCGATGTGTGCGACACGCATATGTGTATGCATTGGTGAGGCCGATGGCACTTAATGGCACACTTTACACTTCACTCGTATACGCACATGAGGCACCCCTCGCCCGAGCACGTATGCAGGTCAGGCTCTTGGCTCGTTATCTTTTTGTGAATCTGTTTCGTAGGGGGGTCCAATGATCATCTAGCTATTGATGCGTGTGGGACATCCAATGGTCATCTAGACGTTGATGAGATGGAAACAAAAGGAGATTATAACCAAGAGAGGTAAAGTGCATATAACTTATAGTCGTTGATGTTACATGTAACCATCACAATAAGTGAGTTAAGGGGCTGCATGTAACTTGTAGCTATTGGTGGTACAAGTAAACACCACTACAATTAATGAGCAGCCACCTTATAGCTCTATATAATGGGGACTCTATCCCACACGAGAAAGATACTTAGAACAACTATTGAGCCTCTCAAGAACATATTGTCTCTGCAATACCTGCAAGGAAACCATTGAGCTAAACTCTCTCTCTCTACTTTATTTTGTCTATATCTCTCTCCAAACTATCAAGATTCTGGTGTTTAATATGTGGGTTCCGAGCTCAGGTGCATAGACTTTAGAAACATTTAAAAATACAAGTATGTTTTCATGTATCTCGAGGACCAATTGCTCTCCTTATGTACGTCAAATACTATATCAAAAGGGGGCAAATATCGTTTTGAGAAAACCCTCCTACATGCCCAAAAACAAAAAGATTTTGAGATCTAATTGTTTGAAATTGTACCACTTTCTGCTCCCATTTCACTCTACCAACTCCAACAGCTCCTAGGGTTAACAACATAGAAGACATTGAGCAATGCGTTCCCATGATTGCTTTCTTATTGAAAATGCCTCAAAAACCCATTGTTGATCAACTCAGCAAAATCAAAGCTTCGCACTTTGACCAGCCCTGATCAAATCATTGAGATCTTTAACTCAACTCTTGAGCTAGCAAGCGTAGTTAGGGGTCGGAATTAGATGGATCTAGTGATTAGGTAGCTTACCAAAGCCAGATGTTTATCTGAAATCGAATCTTAATAAAAACAAGAGGAAAAATCCTCATATCAAATCATAGAAGTTCGAACATGGCCTTATTAAGAAGGCACATCTAAAATTTTATGTGATTTGGATTTGCAGAAAAATAAAATAAAATTCAAACACGAAATGAGGTCGTGATCGTCAAATTGGCCCAGATTGAATCTGGGCCGTTGCGCATTTACCGTAAAAACATGGATTTATTTTCTTCTTCATTTTGTACATTTGTATGATCTGACTTCAACTAATTCAGCAAAAATTGTGGATTTAGGTTTAAATTCTTCTGGATTTATTTATTTCTCTTTGTCTTGTACATTTTGTATGATCTGATTTCGATTATTTCAACAAATATTGGGGATTCGGGTTTAAATTCTTGTGGATTTAATTTTTTCTTCGTCTTGTACATTTTCTATGATCAAATATTCGGGATTTTGGGTTTAAATTCTTATGGATTTAAATGTGATAGTTTTTTGGTGTTCCTTGAACATTTTGTATAACCTGATTTCGATTAATTCCATTGTGAAGCCCATAATTAGGTACACCAGTAGCAAATATTTGGGATTTCGGTTTAAATTCTCATGGATATATTTTTTTCTTCATCTTGTACATTTTGTGTGCTCTGACTTAGATTTATTCAGCAAAAATTGGGGATTTAGTTTTAAATTCTTATGGATTTAATTTTTTCTTCGTCTTGTACATTTTGTATGATCAAATATTGGGGATTTTAGGTTTAAATTATTATGGATCTAAATTTGATAGTTTTTTGGTGTTCCTTGTACATGTTATATGATTTGATTTCGATTATTTCGATTGTGAAGCCCAAAATC
>NW_006498691.1:953813-973733 GCF_000471905.2 Amborella trichopoda | reverse complement strand
ATACGTGTACCATTATCTAGTGGCAGTGTTCCATTTTCACCATGATATTACATTTTTTGGTTGCTATTGTACGTTGTTATATGTTGATACTTCGACAAGCATCAACTTCCCAGGACATCTAATCTTAAAACCAAAAAATATTGTAGACGTGTTCAATAAATGGTTCAAAATCAAACCATTTTAGCATACATTCCTCTATTTTACCACCACTCTACGTACTTGTTCTACAACAAATAATAATCATATGGATGTATCTTGTGGTATTTGCTTCTTGAAATCAAAGCATTGCATACATAGAATGCAGCCTACTACCTAATTAATGGGTGGGAAAAGACCTACCCATTACTTATTTTAAAATTTTAAACATACATCATTTTTTTGACAAATGTTATTGAATTTATTAATCAAAAAAAATTACATCAGAAAAAAAAATTTGAAAACACATCGAAATAAAAGAAAACAATACATAATATTTGTGTCACATTCTATGACTCATTCTTGAAGAGGTATACTTGTCTCTGGTTCAGGGGTTGTATAGGCCTTGCATTCTTCTCAAATTCCTGTCGAATACAAAAAAGAAAACATCAGTCTAAAGAATTTTTCCATTGTTTTTTCTTGGTGAATAAAGCATGAGCTAAATGAAATTTCGCACTTCTTCAACAGCGGCCCTTAGCATTCGCAGCTGCGCCTTTGATACAGTCTTCACCTGCAACAAGAAAATAGAAAAATGAGAAGTCTACACCTTTTGCCATTAAACAACTCACATGAGATAGGGGAACAGATAGTTTGAAAACAAGGAGCAAATGATAAAGTGGGTAATGGTTGGCACTTTGAGTGTGTGTGGGGGGAATACAATAGGTAGCCTCGACAAAGAACAAGCAGTGTGGGCCTGAGCCACTGCAAATTGTGTTGAGGTATGAAATCCCTGGACTTGTCCTGGCCGAATAGGTCACATGTATTGACCCCGCCCCGGGACTGGCCAGGTTGAGTCGCATGGCTCATTGCTAGGCCTATCTACATGTACTTGGCTATTGGTTCATGTAAAAGTAGAGGATGCAAACCCAATTAAGTAATTATAGCCTCCTTAGGGTATGTTTACCTCTTTTATGACAGTCCAAGTGACTCCCTCATCGCAGGAAGGAGTGGTGAGGGAACCAAAGTATCTATAGTATGATTCTCTCTCCAAATCTATTGCATGATCCGGGTTCACTAATCCAACTTTTTCTTCAGATCCCTTTTCATCATTGATATCGTCAATCTCATCCATCACCTTTCAACAACCAACACACAGAAACATTAGAATAAACAAATGCTCAATCCTCATGCCACTTGAAACCAGAGGGGCTTTCATAAATCTAAATCACCTCACCTTCAATAGGAAATGATCTTGCAGCCCAACTTTATAGATCACTGCAACTACGGCAATTCGTCCATCTGCGCTGCGATGGACCATATGCATCTCCAAGTCATATCTACAGACAAAGGCTACAATATTCAGCTACTACATACTTATCATGTGAATTCATGTCAAGAGACTTATTTAAATGCATGGTGGAGTTCAGAGACCCTTTTTGCATCTATTGAGAAAATAAAAGGTCTACCTGCCATTTTACAAAAAGAACATGAGGCTGTTGTTATAAAACATAATGGTTAGACTACTAAGGGTTTAACAAGGGCGATACTATACTTTCATAGCGTTTGAAGACTTTAAATAAACAAGAAGTTGGTGGTGGTTGTTTTAGTAATAGTGCCATAAAAATCGTAAATATTGAACAAAAAGCAACTCAAAACTTGAACAACAGTAGTAGGGCAGACCTGTAACCATCTAAAGTATGTTCAGATGGAGAATGCCAGTGAAACTCCTCAAGTAAGAATTGGGTTCCATTGATGTGTATCGCACCAGCACTCCCTTTCTCCCATTCCAACTGTTGTCAGCAAGCAAAACATAGAAACTCTATGAATATCCAAGAAAAGTTATAACTATGAACGTTGTATGGGAAAATGATTTTAATTAATTGTAAAGAAAAGGATGAAAAAATCTTGATGTATGAGAAATTGATTTTAAATAATTGTAATGAAAAGGATGAAAAAATCTTGTGAATTTGGCTGAATCTTGAATTTTTACGTTTTAATCAATGAATCTCACCCAAGGTGAGGCATATTGTGGTGTGTTGATGCCTACTTGGGTTAGTACATTGGATATGGATTTGGGTAAAAAAGGGTGGAGTGAATAAAGAAACGTCGCCAACTGATGTGCCTAAAAGTTTTGATGAAAAGGTCAACAACAATAAATTTGAGAATGGGATGGAGCCTCAGCGGTACTACTGTCAAGCCTCATGATGAAGTCTTTGACTCTATTCTCATGAAATATTAGGGCCCAAATCCCCACTGACTTACCTCTTTGAAAAATGGGTTAGGGTCGTATTGGTAGCACCCCTTATATTTCAGTATACATTGTGGCTTCCATTCCCACTTACGAGTTCGAAAACTACTAAGGATTTTAAAAAACCTGGTAGGGGCCTAAATTCACCCACTGAATTTACCCAAAAGAAGAGGTGAGTAATAAGTAAAAGACTTTTGTTTTCAATGTTGTAAAAAACATTGTTTCAAGTCAACATTTGCCCCCCACTAATGAAAACCAAGATAGTGGATCAACTCAATCATATTTCGGATTCTCATACCCCAATGTCATGGCCAGAGTTTGCAAGTGTGGCATGTGCAGGCTCATATCGAGCCTTTAGGCTCTTTAAGTTGGGGTCGTATATGGCATTTGCATGAATGATATCAATGGGTGATTGCGTGGTGCCATTGGAGCATGCCACCCATTCAGGGCGGACCCTGCCCCAAAATTTTGGTCCATTGCTGCTACCTTCCACATAGCTGAACTCAGCTTTCTCAACTGCAAAACCATCAAACCACATCATTTTGAGTATGCATTTCGAGAGAAGCATTGAGAAAAAGAAAGTACACAATAAAAATAAACCAGAATGAGAAAAGAACACAATAAAAATAAACCAGAATGAGAAAAGAAGAAGAAAATGATGTAAAATAACGAATGAATAAAAATACCCCCACACAGAGAGGGAGAGAGACAGGAGAGATTTTGTCTAGTGGGCAATTGAATAATATGATCATCTTGAAAATTGACTTTTAAGATTCATTTTCAGGTGATTTGTGGTTCCTTGATTAATTTTGTAAATGAATGCTTAGAAAAAAAATTAAAAATTGTAAAATTTTTCATTTGTCAAGAAAAAACAAAAACAAAGGAAACTACTTCGTGGTCTAGAGATTAGAAATTAGTCAAAATAATAGTAGAAGAGGGAGTGAAGCAAGGGCAAAGCAACAAGGGCTATAAGAGAATCACAACCAAGAAAATGGAGGGCTTAAAGGGTTTTAATGGATATTCTACTAAGTAATAAAACCATGCGATTGATTACCATGATCTTCGCAGGAGACCAGAAAAGGATAAAAGAAAAGGAGAATGAAGAAGGAAGAAGAGAGCTTCATATTCATCTTTCTAAAACAAAAGCTTATTGTTTTCACGAAAGCTTACAGTGAGTTTGTGGAAGGTTATAGTTGAGATCTTTGTTATTTATAGAGAGGAGAGGTTGGACAGTATGAGACGACTTTAGCCACACGGTAACTGGAAAAAGTATGACAAGCTAGCCGATGTTTACCATGGAGATTATTTTATAATTTAAGAAGGTTCATTGGGTGATTTTTTCATTAGAATATGACGATATTTTGTTATAGTTCTGCCTCTAGAATAGCCCTTCCATTAAATATTCAAAAAAACAAAGGGGAAAAAACACAAGGAAATCTTTGTACACGTTCTGGTTTGGCTCGGCAATGACAGAGAGTTTGACATATTAATCTCAAATCCTAAGTCCTAATTAACTTGTGTGGAAAAGAATTACATTAAAATTTTTTCTTTCGACTAAGTCTAAAGACGCCATGTCTCTAGTAAAATATAGGAGTGTTACTCGTGCATTATTTTTAAAATATAATAGTGTTACTCGCGCATTAGCATTAGATACCATGGTCGCGATTAGAAAAAGAGAAAAGCCAAAGGATTTTGTGCTCCTGAGGGATCTAATTATCCATTCACTCCCTCAGGCAAAAACTAAGATACGGGTATCTTTAGGAACCCAAATCATGGGGATTTATCCTCTAGGACAACTTAGAGACCAACTCAACTGTGAGAGAGAGAGAGAGAGAGAGAGAGAATTCTAACAAACAATGTATGAGCTAGAGAAAAATAACATCCCAAAATTGAATTTACATTGCCCCATATCTTGACAACAAAATCTAAATATTGTTCAAACTCCAATTTTATTTTTCAAGAAATATCAACTGATGATATGAGGTCCCCAATTATCTGGTAAACAAACTATCCAAGTATATCTTTTAAATGAGGGAGCAAATGGATAAGTTGCTCCTACGGGATCATAGCACAGGTGCGCAAAAGAAGAATAGGAATAATTCACAAGGGATCATGATCCTCATCAACCTTGGATCGAAGCACGTGTTTGATACTTTTCTGAATTGGGGTTTATTAATTGTATTCCGTACTGTGGATGTGCACGGAATTCAAACCTGCACCGTAGTACCAACTTTTATATCACGTGGAAGTTAATGGTCATACCTAGGGGTAGCAATGGACCCGCCCATAACCGTCTGGTATATTCGGCACGGTTTCAGGTATAGAACCAAGTTTTTGACTTACGGATATCTCATAAAAGATGTCAGGATAATTTCGGATCCGGATATGGGTCATCTTATACTCGACTTGACGGGTATTGGATTCGAATCTTTAATTTACCCAAAAGCCAAAGCCTTAACTTTAAAATTGTTTCAATACTTTTTGTTTTTATCTGATTCCTCAATCAGCCAAACCCCATCGCCATTCTCCCTATCTGCAATTCTCTCTCTGTTTTAGTTTCTTAAAGATATAGCTCTCTCTCTCTCTCTGGATCTCGAATGTCTCTCTCTCACTTAACTCTAATCACCCACCCCTCAAAGATCAGTTCTCTATTGTTCACCATTGTAGGCAGCAAAAAAAGAAGCTCATAGTGAGGGTGGCACTGGATCCAACCAAACCTGGGACCCGATATATATGGGTATGGGTCCAATTTTTGCACCTGATGAGTCACGTCTTGGTCCAAAACCTAGCCGCATATTTATACGGGATCTTGCATAGTCTTGATTAATCAATATAGTTCTCTGCAGTATTATGAGTTTCGAATAGAAAGAATATAAGAAGCTTGTTCTTAATATTTAGTTTCAATCTCCTCCTTTTGTCTCTATCATTAGCGAATGATTCTCTTTTTAATGATACAAAGAATAAAGGCTGCATAAATACATATAGTAAGTGCCTTAGTGGTGTGCATATTGAATGTTGGTTTTTTATTAAGCTTAATAATTTCTAATACATAGATGAGTGAAACTTGATTTTTCCCTTTTTTTCTTTTTAATTTAAGATTGTAGCAACCCCAAAGAAAATGCATAAATTATGTATCGTTTGCTGTGTATGGGTCACTGTCTCAAACTTCTAGGATTTTATTGCTCCTTTTTTTATTTGCAGCTTGACTCACAATGACAACTACTCCCAGCTCAGATCAAAAGGAACTACATTGTCAAAGTCGAATAGCTAGCTGGTTTTCCAGCTTTGTGTTTCCAAGAGCTCAGACGTAGTTGCATGGTGGGTAAATGAAATGTACATTCGATCTTTTGTAGGGACCTTGTAAAGGGAGCAAATGTTTTATTTTTTAATGAAGTATTTGAGTACGGATACTCTATTTCAAAGAGAGGTGCTATTTATTATGGATGTTTGGATGACTGTGCACGAGACTTGTAATCTATTCTTATGCGTACCTTTGTTTTGGAAACTTGATCGACAAAAGGGAGATTTGGATGTCTACTTGAAATTAAAGAATTTTTTTTTTTTTTTTTTTTTTTCGGCTTTTCAGGAACTAAAAAGATGCATGTCTGTTTGATTGTTGAGTGCCATTGATGTGCTGTAAGAGGGAGAGAGAGTGAGTCAGAGGTAACAATGTCGTGGTAGTGTGTGCACATGTGCGCGCAAATGCTTTGGCCCCATAGTATTTTGGCATGTGCCCATCTTTGCCGTAGTAGTGCGCACGTACAAAATCTGCGTACGATCTTTTATTGGGCTTCCAAGGCCCAGGGGTGGCTTATGGAATGAAAAATACATCAATGTTATGTACTACAAATGAATCTGAGATTTCAAGGGTAATCTTTGACACGGTTTGCCTGAACTTGAGAATTCTCCCAAAAAAACAACAAAAAAAACAAAAAAAAAAAACAAAAAAGAAACGAAAGGGAAAAAGCTGGAAAACCATTTGCCTATGAAAACAAACTTAGAAATCCATTTCATAGAAAAAACAATGTTAAAAACCAGTCATTGGTCTTACCATATCTGGGCAAAAAGAAAAATGGGGTTTTTGGATTTTATTGCTATTTGAATCCATATTTTCAAGACCCATTAATACCCATAAGCTACTTTTACCCAAAAATGGGCCTATGAACCAGTTTTCAAATAAACATGATTTAGAAAGGATTTGAGGAAAAAGATCGGACGTCCTCCATTTTCCCTATGATGAATAGAATATTCAGCTACCTTTAAGGATTTTAAAACCTTCATTTTGGCTGAACCCCACTAGTATCTTGAAATCGGATCCATAAAGTTTATATAAGGTTGCAACTTTAAAATGTAGAAATATAGGTGCACCTCAAAAATCTATTGGAAAGGTTGTTTCAATGTTGAAAAACCATGTAATTGATCATCTCAACATTGAGATGTACGAATATGAAAAAGATAAATAAAAAATTTTTAGTCCCAAAAATAGTGCATCGTACAACACATTATCTAGACCGACCACTTTCAGGATTTTCATATGTTTATTGAACTATTTGATTTTAACTATTTTTTAAATTTCAAATTTTTTAATTAGATATGACAATAGATTTTAATAAATTTACAACAAAATTACATGTTATAATAAAATTTGAATGTGTACCTTAATTGGATTGTTTAAGGTTGCAATATTGTAGAAACCACACCCAAAACAAAAACCAAAACAGGTATAGATTCCAAAATATTTTCTTAAGCTAGGTAAGGGTAGTACAGTAATGGATTGGTCAGTCATAGGGTTAACAACATAGAAGACATTAAGCTAAATTGGAAGCTGTGAACCCAAGCTCAAAGAAAGGTGAGGGTTCTAGATGGAGAGAGCAAATAGATTATTTTTTTTTTTTTGGGGAACTGTGATAGCAAAAAGATTCCTCAGTGCAAAGAGAATAAGGGATAAAAAATGGTGACCTAAAAGATAGAGTGAGAAAGCATTGTTACTATTAGAGAGTGGTGAAGAGTACTTTGTCTTCTAGAGAGAGAGCTTTAATAGCTAAATGGGAAGAAGCAACTAAGGGAACCGGGACTACCAATCGTTCGTTCCCGTCTCTAGCTATTTGGATGCCATTTGTGTTAGGATTTAAGAGTTTTTTAAGATGCGGAAACAAGAATATCAAAAATTGAATTCCATCAAGATCGTACATTTATCTAGCTAGAAACAAACTAAGAGACACGACAAGCCATAATGCGAGAAATAAAACACGAAACACACACACACCACAAGAACACAAAAATTTATGTGGTTCACCCCAAGAGGGCTACATTCACGAGTACGGTAAACTGAAATCCACTATAAAGTCATATTACAGATTTTGGGAAACAGAGTTACCTCTGTAGCCCTCGACAAAACCCAGTTGAATAAACCCTTTTAGACCAAGTCTCCCAACCAGCACCACCCATCAATCTCTCATCTCTATTTCACAACTAAATTACCATCCAAGAATAGGTCATCTCCATCCCACAACTAAACCATTGTCAAGGAGAAGAACCTTAAGAGTAACTGAGACTTTCTCTCTCTAAAAGGTGAAACAACCCAAAATCTTCATAAGAACCGTTTCTCTACGAGAAACCAGCCTCACAATCTACAAGAGGCACATTTATGGTGTTTCTCTCCGAATGAAGCTTTCTTCTCTCTAAAGAGAGGCATTGCCTCTCATGCGCAGGAAGCCCCTACTTCTCTCTTTAAAGAAAGTTATCTTTCCCATATGGTGACTCAAACAGGGTATACAAATTCTCTGCACTTTCATCTCATATATATAAAGTTACGAATTCACATCAAATAGGAAACTTCATATAGATGTTACATATATCTCAAGATGCAAGAGATTTATCCCAAAATCCTAATCCTTTTCGATTTGTATTTCCTTTAGGAAATTTATCAATATCAATCACAATTCCACATAATATGGGATTTCTTAATGTAAATGATTTTTGCTAATTACCATATCCAACAATCTCCACCTTGATATCAAAATAACTTGCTCACCATGCCAACTTCTTTTTTTGAATTTTTCATCTTTTGTCAAATAAATTTCTTTATCATTTTTGCTAAAAAAATAGTGTTTACCATCATAGTTATCTACCTCATATAAAATATTATGCATATTTTTCCACATGCTTTTCATCAACTGAATGCACAAATACTAGTTTTGTACTGAACCACACGCTCTGATACCAGTTGTAGAGACCCTATTGCATGTTGTATTTTAGAGAGAGAAAGTGCATACTATTGTGTTTGGACCCTATTTTGGGTCCCTTTTGTGTGAGTTAAAGCTTTTGGAATTTGGGGCTTTGGAACTTAATCTCTCTTGTAATCCCTTTCAATTAAGTAAGTAAAGCCTCGTGTCATTCTCACGTGAATGTAGGTTACGTTTTGTGACCGAACCATGTTAAATCTTTGTTCTCTATGGGTTGTTTACTGTTGTATTTTTTATTTCATAATATTATTTTGATGCCATGTTATTTCCACGCTTGATTATGTTGATTTGAATGCACAATAGTTATAACTTTGATACACCCTTGTTGATTTTTCATCAATCAATCCCAACAATGGTATCAGAACTTAGGGTTTTGTTCTTCATTACATTTGTGAAGAAAGGGGTTCTTGCAAGTATGCTTATTTACTGTAATTTTCTTTAAAATGGAAAGGGCAATACAATTTGAAAAATTAAATCAAAATAATTGGTCAATATGGAAACTAATGAAAGAAGATTATATTACTGGAAAGGAAATGGACTAGCCACTTAAATGTAAAGAGGCTACACTTATTGGAATGAAAGATTGGGAATAGAATATTCTTAATCGAAAATGTTTGGCAGCCATAAGATCATGTATTTCACCCTCAATGATGTTTGTCAATGTAAAACATTTGTAGAGCTTGGGCAATCTTTAGAACAATCTTTTGAGCAGTTATCTATTGCAAATAAAATGCATGCCATGAAAAAGTTATTTCTATTGAAAATGAAAGAATGTGAAATAATTAGAGCGTACGTGAATTAATTTATTTGAATTTTTGAACAATTGAGGTCTTTGAAAGTGAATTTGGATGAACAAGTGTCATGCTTATTTGTGCTGAGTTATTTGCCTGCTAGTTGGGATACCTTAGTTACCACTGTGACAAATACAACGGATAATAATTTTAATTTGAAAGATGTTGTTGCTTCATTATTAAATGAAGAGAGCAGAAAGACATCCACATAAATGATTACTAAATCAAATCTTACATTGGCAACAGGAGATACAGGAAGGACAAAACATAAAGACCAACGCTATCGATTTAATAGGGGTCCATTTCATAGCAGAGGCAAGCCAAGTCACAGGGCAAGAAGGTTACCTGCTGGTATTGTAAGAAACCTAGTCACACAAGAAAAGATTGTTACGCTTTGAAGAATAAGCAAAAGCCAAATGGCAAGAATGGCCATGCCAAAGTAAGTACAGTATCAGAAGGTGAAGATGACTCACTGTCAATGTTGCATACACAACATTGTCTATTGCAGATACTTGGGTTTTATTTTTGACTTTTCATCTCTCTCGTTTTTGGTTGTTAGATTGCATCTTATCCAATGGTTGCGATGTTGTAAGAACTTTCTTCATTAAAGAGGTTCGTTTCACTTTTGTTTTAGAAAGAGAAAGAGTGAGAGAAAGAAGAAAATGAGAGCACACATACGGTGGGTACTGCTGGCCCTGATTTTTTCCATTATGTAGAGAGAAAAAGTAGAGTGTTTTTGGCATATACTTGTGTTGTGCGCAGAAGCTCTAAACCTATTGCGTTTAGTTTTTGTAAATAAAGTACGAGAAATAAAGCATGAAACGCACACCACAAGAACATAAAGATTTACGTGATTTTCCCAGAAAGGCTACATCCGCGAACACTGCAAACTGAATCCACTATAAAAATGAAAGTTACATCAAAGGTTTTGGAACATAGAGTTATTTTTTTAAACCTCGACAAAAACGCAAGTCGACCAATCCCTTTTAAACATGTTCTCCCAAACGGCACTAATGTCGATTTCTCACCTTTATTTTCATCTCTATTTCATAACTAAATCACTGTTTAGAAAAAGACCAGAACATTGAGAGCAAACAAGATTTTATCTCACTAAAAGGGAAGCACCCAAAATCCTTATGGAAACAACATTTCTATAAAAAAACCACATTCTTACTATACAAGATATACCAACACAATGTTTCTCTCCATAGGAAGCTCTCTTATCTCACTCTACAAGAGGCATCATCACAATGTTTCTCTCTATAGACAGCTCTCTTCTCTCTAAGATGAACCTTTGCATCTCATGCATAAGAGGCCTTGCCCCCCTCTCTCTCTCTCTAGAGGAAACTACCATTCACTTATGGTGACCCAAATAGGACACACAACTTCGTTACACTTTCATCTCATATATATAAAGTTAGGAATCCATACTAAATCAAAAACTTCATATTAATGTTACATATATCTCAATAGACCAAAAGATATATCCAAGAGTCCTAATCTTTTTTGGATTTGCTATTTCAATAAGAAAACTTATCAAATATCATTATCAATCTCACATAATAAAAAAATACCTCAATCCCACATAATATGGGAATATCTCAATCCTACATAATATGAGATTTTCTAATGTGGGTGATTTTGGATAGCACCAAATCTCATAACTTGCGTTTTTGGGACCTTGTTGCAAGCTGCATTTTAGAGAAAGAAAGTACACATTGTTATGCGTTTGTACCCTACTTTCGGCCTTGTTTTGTGATAGTTAAAGCTTCTGAAATTTGGGGCTTTGGAATTTAATTTCTCTTGTAATCTCTTTCAAACAAATAAGTAGAACCTCACTTCATTCTCCTGTGGATGAGGTCACGTTTTGTGATCAATCTACGTTAAATCTTTGTACTATGTGGGTTGTTTGCTACTGTATTTTTCATTCCATTATGTCATTTTGATGCCATGCTATTTTCAATGTTTGTTTATGTTGATTTGAATGTACAATAGTTGTAACATTAACACACCCTTGCTAATTTTTCACCAATCTATCCCAACAATCAGTACCGTCTAAAGTATGGACAATTTAGATCTCAGGAGACACAGTATAACAAATGTGTCCCATAGCGCACCAAAACAATTTATTTTTTTATTAGTGAATGTTTCTTTTAATTGTTCTTTTTTATTTCTTTTACCAGTTTCTTCTATTTGATATCGCGAATAATATATATCAGAATTACTTTTAATATATTTTTAGATACGGCTTGTGTAAATTCACCAGTTATATGCATACGGTTCACCCCACCTATTCTCAATGAATCACTCTATCTCATTTTTGCATAATCATTTTTTATAAGTTTAAACAATGTGAATACTTTTACCACAAGAAGAGAGAAAAGGCTCTCCAAAATTTTGACTTTGAAAACAAGGATGAATCCAACAACCATCTCCATACATTTGGAGATGTGGTATCAAAATATGAATTTTTGACCTCAATACGTACGGACAGCTACCTAAAAGGCAAATATTTCCTCCTGAATAATGAATTCCTAGAAGTACTTTATTTTTCTATGTGAATGATATCAAGCTTTACGTTGGCATGACTCCCATCCATGTACAGGTAGCCTACAACAAAGCAAATATTTGGTTCCTAGAGGCTTCTAGAAAAAGGTATTAAGACTCATGTTTTCACATTCAATTGCCACATCGTACCAAACAAATTTATTTTATCATATATAATAGTAGCGTGCTGCCCAGGGTAATTCAAAAGTCCAATAATATACTGTTTGAAATAAAATAATTAGTTGAGTAGAACGCCGACCTCTATCTCCGTGAAATATCTGATAAAAGGCAAACGGAAAAAGTTTATATAAGGTTGCAATCTTAAATGTAGAACTACGGATGCACTTCAAAAATCCATCGAAAAAGGTAGTTTTAATGTTGAAAAACCCTTTGATTGATCATCTCAACATTGAGAAGTATGACTATGAAAAATAAAAAGATTTTAAGTCTTAAAAATAGGGCATTTTACAACATATTATCTATACCATCCATTTTCAAGATTTTCAAATGTTTATAGATCTCCTTGATTTTAACCATTTTTTAAATTTAAAATTTTATAGTTAGATATAAAAATAGATTTTGAGATAATCATAAGAATATTTTACATCAAAATTATATACCATGATAAAATTTGAAGGTTGATCTTACCTCTACAACTTCGGATGCATCCGTTTTCAGCAAACATTTGGTACCTAATCCGAGCCGCTGGTCCCTAAATTTTAAGGGGAGATTACCCGTCAGATTAGCTTTCCTTATTATTATTAATTAACATATCAGACGGGTGATCGGTTGTATCCCACTAATCTAGTTTCTAAAACACTTAATAATTGTCAAAGGCTCATGTACCTCGAAACAACACATTGTGAACTTTTTGATAACATATCATTTGAAAAATGCAAGACCATCACCCACCCCAGCCCACCGCTTTTTCTTTTGGTTTTTTTTTTTTTTTCTAGATTTGGGACCCTATCCAACACTTCCAAAAGACAATGTCGGAACCTTAAAAAAATGGTGTGTTCGATGCTAGTGATGTTGAGATCGCTAAACCCTTGCCTTTAGGTTGTCCAATATTACAAACACTAGATATCTCGCTCCTCAGCAATAGGCTAGCCAAGTGTTAAAAATATCGGACAGCTCAGAGGAATGAATTGGAGATTTTAGGTTATCCGATGATGTTAACACCGAACACCTTGTTCCTTGACAAGAAACCCTGACCAGTGTTGAAAATATTGAACTGCTCAACGGCAAGGATTTGGAAATATCTAGCTGACTGATATCTCTAACACTGGACACCTCGTTCTTTGGCAAGGGAAATCTTCGAGGTGTTGAAAATATCAAACAACCCAAAGGCAAACATTTGGAGATGTCTGGTATCATTAAAGTCGAACACGTCGTGGGTTTTAGGGCTATCCAACTTTATCAATATCAAAAAGACAAATAAATTGGGGTGTTCTGTGTTTCTGATTTCCAATGGACCTTGAAATCTAAAAGTAAAAAAATAAAAAATAAAAGTGAATTTTTCACCTATTTGATGTTGGAAATACCAAACTCGAGGCAAAACTAAAAAAACAAGACGTCGGTTAGCATACTGGTATCTATGTAAATTTCAAAAAATATGGAGCATACAATAATAAATTGGGAATAAACGATACATACACAAATTTTCCTTATAAGAGGCTTTGGGTCGGGTTTTATACTTCTGTACTTTACATTAAATGACTAAACCACTCCAATATGGACTAATTGTCAAATTATTGGTGATCGCCAAAAAAACATTATAACGGCATAATTCACTGAAATAATCAAACAATAAAAACTATGTGGTAATAGGGCAGAGAATTTAACAGGTCCGGATCCACCCAAATCCGGATCTGGATCTGAAAAGTAACATGGGATCAAGATATGATTGGATCAATATGGTTGGATCCGATAGGATCCAGAGTTTTTCCTGAGGGAGGAAATGCACATTTTGCTTTTGCATGTAATTTAAAAAAAAAACTTGAACAAATAAATCTAACTCCATAACTTGTACCATTATCTAGTGACAGTGTTCCTTTTTCACCTTGATATTACATTTTTTGGTTGCTATTGGATGTTGATATATTTTGACACTTCGACAAGCATCAACTTCCCAAGACATCTAATTATAAAACCAAGAAAATATTGTGGAGGTGTTCAATGAGTGGTTCAAAAATCAAACGATTTTAGCATACATTCCTCTATTTTACCACCATTCTACATACTTGTTCTGCAATACAGAAGGAGAAATTACATTATATAAACTTATGAATATAATTTTTTATTCATAATAATAATCCTATGGATGTATCTTGTGGTATTTGCTTTTTGAAATCAAACCACTACATATATAAAATGCAGCCAATTACCTAATTAATGGGTGGGTAAAGACCTACCCATTACTTATTTTAAAATTTTAAACATACATCATTTTTTAACAAACGTTAGTGAATTTATTAATAAAAATAAATTACATCAGAAAAAAATTTAAACACACATCAAAATAAAAGAAAACAATACGTAATATTTGTGTCAGTTTCTATGACTCATTCTTGAACAAGTATACTTGTCTCTGGTTCAGGGGTTGTATAGGCCTTGCATTCGTCTCAAATTCCTGTCGATTACAAAAAAAAAAAAAAGCAACATCAGTCTAGAGAATTTTTCCATTGTTTTTTCTTGTTGATTAAAGTATGAGCTAAATGAAATATCTAACTTCTTCAACAGCGGCCCTTAGCTTTCCCAGCTGCGCCTTTGATACGGTCTTCACCTGCAACAAGAAAATAGAAAAATGAGAATTCTTCGCCTTTTGCCATTAAACAACTCCTTTGTTCATGGATATATGCTCACCAATAATGCCCCCATCTCATCTCCACTATTGAAACCTCACATAACTCATAATTTAGGTAGGAGCCCTTGCCCTAACCGAAAGTGTAAGTTGTGACAAAGGTGGAGATGAGTTAGATCTTATAACTTTCGTTCTTTTACGAGAATTTATCAAATCACTGTTAAAGTTTCAAATATTTAAAAGTGATTACCGAGCTTAAAACTTTAGGAAAAATATTGTAAAAATTACAAAAAAGATTGGTCAACCCACCTTTTTTTATTTTTTCCAAATTGCCCCTCGGTCAATCTAAATTTTGATTTTTTTTTTTTTTTTTTTACTTTAGTTTTTTTTATTAGTAGGGAATTGCCTTAAAACTTGGGGCACTGACTTACTAACAAAAAAAAAAAATCAAATTCCGATTGACCGAGAAGCGATTTTGGAAAAAAATAAAAACTTAAAGCTTGGGGCACTGGCCTACTAAAGAAAAAAGTAAAAAAAAAAAAACTTTAAAAAAAATCAAAATTCTGGTTGATCGAAGAAAAATTTTGAAAGGAATGAAAAAAAGAAAGATTAACCGACCTTCTTTGTAATTTTTTTACTTTACCTTAAATTTTAGGAACTGCAGGTAAATCGCGCAATATTTAACATTATATTTGTTTAATGGGCAAACCATCTACACTTTCCCTACTTCCTCATGAAATTTGGTAGGTGTCATCAGCTCAATCGGATGCGCCTAAAAATATATTAAAAAATTATCTTTAAATAACTAAAATACTCTTGAAATTTTTAAGGTATTTTGGTTATTTTATTTTATCGGAAATACTTATTCATATTTTTCAAGGTGCGAGTCTAAGATAAGAGAGGACACCCAAAATTTGGTATCAAAATATTTTAAAAATAAAATAGTATAGAGACATGATAATGTGATCGAGTCTAACTGAACCGTCCATTCAGATCAAACAGTTAGATAGGAGAAATATATAACTCCTATGCAGTAAGAAAAGTATAGAAAGCTTTCTGTTGTTTATTTAATCTCAAATATTAATTATTCTTCATGTATTCTTTAACAAGTTTTTAACCATCAAACTGCAAAACCATCAAACGACATCAGTTTGAGTATGCATTTCTAGAGAAGCATTGAGAAAAAGAAAGTACACAATGAAAACAAACAAGAATGAGAAAAGAAGAAGAAAATGATGCAAAATAACGAATGAATATTATTTTATCAAAGAGGAGGGTGAACTGAGATCGAAATTTAGTGAAGAAACTGATGTGGTTTTTGTTGTTCTTAAGGACTTCATTCAAAAGAAACAAAAAAATAAAACAAAAATAAAAATAACCCACACAGAGACGGAGAGCGACAGGAGAGATTTTGTTTAGTGGGCACTTGAATAACATGATCATCTTGATAATTGACTTGTAAGAGTCATTTTTAGGTGATCAGTGGTTCCTTGATTAATTTTGTAAATGAATGCTTCAGAGAAAACTAGAAGAGAACTTCGTAGACATTTCCATTTGTCAAAAAAAAAAAATAATAATAATAATAAAAGAGAAACTACTTCGTGATTTTGAGATTCGAATTTAGCCAAAATATATAGTAGAAGAGGGTGTGAAGCAATGGCAAAGCAACATGGGCTATAAGAGAATCACAACCAAGAAAATAGAGGGCTTATAGGGTTTTAATGTAAACTCCTCTGAGTAATAAAACCAAGCGGTTTGATTACCATGATCTTCGCAGGAGACCAGAAAAGGATAAAAGAAAAGGAGAATGAAGAGGGAAGAAGAGAGCTACATATTCATGTCTCTAACAAGAAAAGCTTCGTGTTTTCACGAAAATCTTAGAGGTCATAGTTGAGCTCTTACCTATTTATAGATAGGAGAGGTTGGAGAGTATGAGGTGACTTTAGCTACGCGTTAGACAAGCTAGCCAATGTTTACTATGGTGATTATTTTATGATTTAAGAAGGTTCATTGGGTGATTTTTTTCATTAGAATATGACGATATTTTTGTTACAGTTCAAACACGTATTGTGTCTCTAAAATAGCCCTTCCATTAAATATTCAAAAAAATAAAAAAAATAAAAAAAAAAGCGAAAAAACGCAAGGAAATCTTTGTACACGTTCTGGTTTGGCTCAGCAATGACAGAGTGCTTGACATATTAATATCAAATCCTAAGTCCTAACTAACTTGTGTTTAAAATAATTACATTAAAATTTTCTCTTTCTACTAAGTCTACTAAAGGATCCATTGCCTTTCCTTCGTTATTTCTAAAATATAAAAGTGATACACGTGCATTAGCATTAGATACAATGGTAGAGCTTAGAAAAACGAAAAGCCAAATGATTTTGTGCTCCTGAGAGATCTAATTGTTCATTCACTCCCTTAGGCAAAAACTAAGATACGGGTATCTTTAGGATCCCAAATCTTGGGGAGTTAACCTCTAGGACAACTTAGAGACCAACTCAACTCAGAAAGAGAAAGAGAAAGAGAGAGAGAGAGAATTCTAACAAACAATGTATGTGCCAGAAAAAAATAAGATCCCAAAATTGAATGTCCATTGCCCCATTTCTTGGCATCAAATTCTAAGTATTAAATAGTTCGATCCAATTTTTTTTTCAAAAAATATCAACTGATGATTTTTATGTGGTCCCAAATTTTCAGGTAAACAAACTATCCAAGTATATCTTTTACTTGAGGGAGCAAATGGATAGGTTGCTTGTACGGCTCGTACGGGATCATAGTACACGTGCTCAAAAGAATAATAGGAATAACACACAAGGGCTCCTCAACCTTGGATCGAAGCACGTGTTTCATACTTTTCTCCAATTGGGTAAACATGGTTCAACGTACGACGTTTGATAATTCTCTCCAATTTGGTGAAAGGAAAGCTTCCTATGGTCTCCCTAACACATAGAAGTTCTATCTTCTCTCTACCATTCAGCCTTCTATTTTTTATCAAGAGAACCACTCATCGTTTGATCTTAGATCCGACATTTTAAAGTATTTTATTTTTAGTTTTTTTAAATACAAAATTTCTGAACATGAATTTGGCACGTGTCATCTTCTCATTGGGGCACACCTATAAAAAATATTACCAATAATTATGCGATAAAACATATTTACCAAAATACCCCTTGAATCTTTCAGGGGTATTTTGGTCTTTTTACTTTATTGAAAAAATATTTTTTATATTTTTTGTTATTGCGAGTTTAATAAACGAATGGACGTCCAAAATTTGGTGTCAAAATAGTTTATAGAAATAAATTAAAAATAAACTAGTGTAGAGACGTGATAATGTGATTGGGGCAATATTAGCCTCCATTCAAAAATGGACGGTTGGATAAGGCGAAGGATAGAACTTCTATGTTGTAGGATGAACATAGAAAGCTTTCTCTTTGGTGAAAAGCCAAAATGACTTAATAATGTTGAATTGGGTTTATTTATTTCATCTATTACGTACTATGGGTGAGCACGGAATTCAAACCCGCACCTTAGTACAAGTTTTATATCATGCGAAAGTTAATGGTTAATACCTAGCAGTCGCAATGGACCGCGACCCAACCCATACCCGCCAGGTATACCCGACATGGGTTCGGGTATGGGTCCAAGTTTTGGATCCGCCGGTAGGGCCTCGGTCCAATAAAGGATACCCGTATCGTCCCGGGTCCGGGTATGGATTCTGCTATACCCGACCTGGCCAGTACTCGGACCCGAATTTTTAGTTTACCCAAAGGCCAAAGCTCTAATTCGTTTCAATACATTTCATCTTTCCCTTCGTCTTTTCCTGGTTCCCCAAACAGCAAAATCCCATCGCCATCCTCCCTCTCTACAATTCTCCCTCTCTTAGTTTCTTCGAGACATGGCTCTTTCTCTGGATCTCGAATGTCTCTCTCTTTTTAATATCTAATCGCCCACCCCTCAAAGATCAGTTCCATGTTGTTCACCATTGTAGGCAACAAAAAAAGAAGCCCATAGTGAAGGTGGCTATGGACCCGACCAAATCCGGGACTCGATTTTTGGACCCGACGGGTCGGGTCTGGGTCCAAAACCTGGACCCGAGTACGTCTGAGTCCGGGTCCAGCAGGTTGGACCCGACCCATTTGCCAACCCTAGTTATACCATATGGTAAAGGAATAGTATAGACTATAGACAATTTAAGGCTGTGGTTTGTATGAGGCCGAGGCGCTAAATAATCAAACTAAGGCACATCTTCAAATAGTATTTAAAGACATTGTTTCATTACTAGGAATCTTTGTGATGGCCTAAAAATTTATTGTCATATATAATTATATAATTTGAAATTTAAAAAATAGTGTCGATTTAGGAGATCTATAAACACTTGAGAATCTTGAATAATGACGGGCCAAAAAATGCATTACATGTTGTATTATTTTAAAGACTAAAATCCATTTTTTGGGCCCAACCCTAACAAAGCCATAGGGGCCTTGGTCAAAATCTGGCATTGGCCTTGTCTAGGCCAGGGATGCTGCACAAAATAAAATAAATAAAAATGAATTAAAAAAAAAAAAAAAAGCAACACAGGTCGGACCACCCCAAACCGGCCGGCCATGTCACAGACCTAACCTAGGACTGGCTTGGTCCCCTGGCTACATTTTGTATCCCAAATGCTATGTTTTTAGGGCTTGGTTGACCTAGTCAAGCTGGGCCAATTGGCTCAGTGCCTGCCTCAATACTCAAACTTTTGAAAATATTAGCAATGAAGGAAACCATTAGATTTTAAAAGAATAAAAATAAATGTTTTTGGACTTTTAAAGGAAACAATCATTGGAGATGTTTTTTTAAGATTTTGTACTTCTTGTGAATTAGGTTAAGATTTATTATCTCCCTCTTTCTCCCTCTACATGATACAGTTAGGATTTCTGATTTCTCTCTCAAATCTCCCATTGTCTTTCTCCCTATGGTTATGGTTCTCGTCTCTCGCTTATGTCTATTTCTCTATATTTTTTATTTGTCTCGCTACGTCAATCTCCCTTTCGTTACTCTCTATGTCTATCTCCCTTTCGTTTCTCTCTCTTTTCTATTTTATAATTAAACTAGTTTCTCATTTTTTGTAACTATAGTCGTGGGAGGCAAGGCACACAGGGGATAGG
>NW_006498691.1:934512-953793 GCF_000471905.2 Amborella trichopoda | reverse complement strand
TTATTATGTATATAGTAACTAACGTAAGTTAGTACAACTATATATATATATATATATATATATATATATATATATATATATATACTTGTATTTCTGACTTCGTAATGATACACTTGCAAACAAAATTCAATATCTCATCCAATTTTTAGAACCACTGGCATATTTCGAGTACAAATAAAAACTATGTACACACAATTGTGAAGTTATCGAAAACCTAGCGACAAAGCACAAAGAACAAAAGAATCCAATCTCAACAAACCATTGGATGGGATCTTGGCTTTTATTGAATGCAGATAGAGATAGATGTTCATCATTCGTTACAATTACAGGTAGTAGTTGCATTACATGTGTTGCACGTAATAATAAAATAAATAATTATGTACATAACCATATAACCATGTGGTTGAAACGCATTGAAATCTATAAAATCATAGAAATAAAATAATGGCATTGTTGTCAGATGGAAATATAGGCATAATTGCTTTTAAATTTTTTTTATGAAGAATAAGAAATATGCCATAAACGATTTGCAGACTTTGAAAATTTTTATGGAAAACAACATTAAGTATTTTTATAATTTTTAAAAGTGAATGAGACATAAGTTTTAAATATATAATATACTATTATTATTTTTTAATAGTAAAGAAAACATATTTTATTTTGATATTGTAAAATATTAAATTCAAATTATGGAAATTTAGTCGTTTGCATGTTGCAACTAAATAATGCAATCATGAAATTATGGCGTGCATGAATGGATAGTATAAAAATCAGTATTGAATACTTTTTATAAATCTTAGACCAAGAAAAAATTAATCATAAGTAAATTTGAAGGGATGAAGTTTCTATAGGGCTGCAGCCATCGCCTCTCTCTCTCTACTCACAGCGAAACCACTTTTGGGTTTGAATTGCAGAAACGAAATCATGTTTATTTTTGTTCTGCACATTGAATGATTTGGGTGCCCTTTGAAGTTCAAGCTCAAGGGATTCAGGTAAGTAAAATCTTTGATTGAGGTTTCTTTCTCTAAATCTCATGTGTACTTTGTAGATTTCTGAGAACTTCATGTTAAAATTTTGATTTAATAGAGGTATCTGCAGTTTTGTGCATCTCACATCCTATTTGTAAATGGGGTTGCATTCTTTCTTCCTTTAATATTTTCGTTGCATACTGCTGGTTCGTTAAAATTGAGGCTTTAGAGGGGTCCATCTGATCCATAAAATTCTCTCTCACTAACCTTACAGAGGTCTCTCTAATCTAGGTCCTTCAAGAGAAATATGTTTGTGTTTGTTCAATAACCGTTCTCTTTCTACTTTGCAAGATTAGGTTATTTTGGCTTGCTCACTAGTCACATGCCATGGGTTAAGAAAGGAGAGTCCATGTCGTTTCTAGAGCTTGTTCTCTCAAAAAATAAATAAATAAATAACCCCCCAAACATGCATATATGTGATTTGTTTTTTTTTTTTTTTTTTAATCCAAAAAAACTCCTAAACCTGCAACTGACTGTTTGGCTTGTTTGATTTTTTAACTAAAAATAGACTCGAACTTTGCAAATTACTAATTTTGGTGGGGGTTTTTGTGCTAAAAAAAACCTACGCCTGTAAATGTGTGACTAACCAGTGACTTATTTGTGGTTTTCATTGTCTTTTAGCTCATAAAAATCAATTTTATTTGTGTAAACCTCATTCGGAAGAATCTGTTACTCATTACTTTCTGGTCACATTTGAAATGATTTTTTTATTTTTTTTATTTTCAACGAGTTGGAATTATGAGAATTCACTTACAGTGACAGTGCTTTTCTGGTATACATCTACCTCTATGGATTCATTCAATACCCCCAAATCCAATTGAATATAGTTAGAAAGAAGATAAGAAGCTTGTTCTTAATATTTAGTTTCATTTGCCTCCTTTTGTCTCTATCATTAGCAAATGATTCTCTTATTAATGATACAAAGAATAAGGACTGCATAAATACATAGAGGAAGTCCCTTAGTGTTATGCATATTGAATGTTGGTTTCTAATTAAGCTTAATAATTTCTCATACACAGATGAGTGAAACTTTATTCTTCCGTTTTTTCTTTTTAATTTAAGATTGTAGCAACCCCAAAGAAAATGCATAAATTATGTATCCTTTGCTGTGTATGGGTGTCTGTCTCAAACTTTTAGGATTTTATTGTTCCTTTTTTTTATTTGCAGGTTCACTCACAATGACAGCTACTCACAGTTCAGATCAAATGGAACTACATTCTCAACTAAGAAATCTAATAGCTAGCTGGTTTTCCAGCTTTGTGTTTTCAAGAGCTCAGAAGTAGTTGCATAGTGGGTAAATGAACTGTACATTCTATTTTACGTAGGGACCTTACAAAGTGAGCAAATGTATTATTTTTTAATAAAGTATTTGAGTAAAGATACTCTATTTCAAAGAGAGATGCTATTTATTATGAATGTTTTGATGACTGTTGCACGAGACTTGTAATGCATACCATCGTTTTGCAAACTTGATCGACAAAAGGGAGACTTGGATGTCTACTTGAAATTTAAGTTTTAATTTTTTTTTTTTTTTCTTATTGCCATTTCAGAAGCTAGAAAGATGCACGTCTGTTTGCTTGTTGAGTGCAATTGATGTGCTGTAAGAGTTTTAAATTTTTCCTCTTAGAGATATCCAAGAAAATCAATCACCCACATTTCAAGGGTAACGATCCAATGTGCTAGACTAGAGGAAGAGAGTGAGAGGTAACAATGTCCTGGTAGTGTGTGCACATATGCGCAAATGCTTTGGTCCCATAGTATCTTGGCATGTGCCCATCTATGTCGTAGTAGTGCGCATGTATAAGAGCTGCGTACGATCTCTTTTGGGCTTCCAAGGCCCAGGGGTGACTATTGTTAAAAGGAGCATTGGAATGTCAAGTTGCGGATACTGCGCACTCTAGATGGCTTATGGAATGAAAAAAATATCAATGTTATGTACTGCAAATGAATCTGAGATTCCAAGGGTAACCTTTGACACAGTTTGTCTGAACCTGAGAATTCTCCAAAATAAATAAATAAATAAATAAGAAGAAAAACTATTTGCCTATAAAGACAAACTGAGAAATCCAATTTCTAGCAAAAACAATTTTAAAAACCAGTCATTGGTCTTACCATATTTGGGGAAAAAGAAAAGTGGGGTTTTTGTGTTTTATTCCTATTGAATCCATGGTTTCAAGACCCATTAATACCCATAAGCTAGTTTTACACAAATATGGGCCCATGAACTCGTTTTCAAATAAATGATTTAGAAAGGATTTGAGTAAAAGGACCGGATGTCCTCCATTTTCCCTATGATGAATCGAATATACAGCTACCTTCAAGGATTTTAAAACCTTCATTTTGGCGGAACCCCACTAGTATCTTGAAATCGGATCCATAAAAGCAAACGGAAAAAGTTTATATAAGGTTGCAACCTTAAAATGTAGAATTATAGGTGCACCTCAAAAATCTATTGGAAAGGTTGTTTTAATGTTGAAAAACCATGTAATTGATCATCTCAACATTGAGATATATGAATATGAAAAAATAACTAAAAAATTTTGAGTTCCAGAAATAGTGCATCTTGCAACACATTATCTAGACTGACCATTTTCAGGATTTTCTTATGTTTATAGATCTACTTGATTTTAAATATTTTTGAAATTTAAAATTTTTCTAATTAGATATGAAAATAGATTTTAAGATAATCCTAAAAAGATTTTACAACAAAATTACGCGTTATGATAAAATTTGAATGTAAGGTTGCAACCTTGTAGAAACCACACCCAAAACAAAAACACAAAAAGGTATTGATTTCAAATTTTTTTCTTAAGCTAGGTATGGGTAGAATAGTAATGAATTAGTCAGTCATAGGGTTAGCAACATAGAAGACATTGAGATATGCAATACCATGGTTGCTTTCTTTATTGAAAATGCCTCAAAAACCCATTATTGATTGGAAGATGTGAACCTAAGCTCAAAGATTACTTAGTGCAAAGAGAATAAGAGATAAAACACCGTGACTTCAAAAGAGAGAGAGAGAAAGCATTGTTACTGTTAGAGAGTGGTGAAGAGTACTGTGTCTTCTAGAGAGAGAGATTTAATAGCTAAATGGGAAGAAGCAAATAAAGGACCCGCCTCTAGCTATTTGGATGCCATTTGTGTTAGGATTTTAAGTCTTTTTAGATCCAGAAATAAGAATCCCAAAAATTGGATCCCATCAAGATCCTGTACTTATCTAACTAGAAATAAAACAGGAGACACTACAAGCCATAATACGACAAATAAAGCACGAAACACATACCACATGAGCGCAAAGATTTGTGTGGTTCACTTTAAGAGGGCTACATAGGCACAGTAAACTAAAATCCACCATGCCAATGAAAGTCATATTACAGATTTTGGGATATAGAGTTACCTCCGTAGCCCTCGACAAAAACCAGTCGCGTAAAGCCTTTTAGACCGAGTCTCCCAACCAGCACCACCCGTCAATTTCTCATCTCTATTCACAGCTAAACCATCGTCCAAGAATAGGTCATCTCCATTCTACCGCTAAACCACTGTCCAAGAGGAGAACGTTAAGGGTAATTGAGACTTTCTCTCTCTAAAAAGTGAAACCACGCAAAATCTTCATGGGAACAGCTTCTCTACAAGAAACCAGCCTCTCAATCTACATGAGGCACATTTATGGTGTTTCTCTACGTATGAAGCTCTCTTCTCTCTAAAGGGAGGCATTGCCTCTAGTGCACATGAAGCCCCTACTTCTCTCTCTAGATGAAGTTACCTTTCCATATGATGACCCAAATAGGACACACATATTTTCTGCCCTTTCATCTCATATATATAAAATTACGAATCCACATCAAATAGAAAACTTTGTATAGATGTTACATATATCTCAAGAAGCAAGAGGTTTATCCCAAAGTCCTAATCTTTTTGGATTTATATTTCCTTTAGGAAACTTATCAATATCAATCCCAATCTCATATAATACGGAATTTCCTAAGTAGATGCTTTTGGATAATTACCATATCCAACAATCTCCACCTTGATATCAAAATAACCTGCTCACCATGCCAACTTCCATTGTATAATTTTTTTGAATTTTTCATCTTTTTTCAAATAAATTCTTCATCATTTTTGAAAAAAATAGTATTTACAATCATATTTATCTACCTCAAATAAAATATTATGCATATGTTTCCAAATGTTTTTTATCAATCGAATACAGAAACACTAGTCATGTACCGAACCATGTGCTCTGATACCAGCTGTAGGAACCCTATTGCACGTTATATTTTAGAGAGAGAAAGTGCACACTATTGTGTTTGGACTCTATTTTGGGTCCCTTTTTGTGAGAGTTAAAGCTGGTGGAATTTGGGGCTTTGGAACTTAATCTCTCTTGTAATCTCCTTCAAACAAGTAAGTAAAGCCTCACGTCATTCTCACGTGGATGTAGGTTACATTATGCGACCGCACCGCATTGAATATTTGTGCTCTATGAGTTGTTTGCTACTGTATTTTTCATTTCATAACATTCTTTTGGCGCCATGTTATTTATGACGCTTGTTTATGTTGATTTGAATGCACAATAGTTGTAACTTTGATACACCCTTGCTGATTTTTCACCAATCAGTCCCAACAACTGGCATCAGAACTTAGGGTTTTGTTATTCATTGTGTTTGTGAAGAAAGGGATTCTTGCAATTATATTTATTTACTGTAATTTTCTTAAAATTGGAAAGGGCAATACAATTTGAAAAAATAAATCAAAATAATTGGCCAATATAGAAAATGATGATAGAAAATTATATTGTTAGAAAATAATTGGATTAGCCACTTCAAGGAAAAGAAGCTACACTTATTGGAATGAAAGATTGGGAATGGGATATTCTTAATCGAAAATATGTGGTAGCCATAAGATCATGTATTTCACCCTCAATGATGTTTGTCAATGTAAAACATTTGCAGAGCTTTAGCAATCTTTAGAGCAATATTTTGAGCAACCCTCTAATGCAAATAAAATGCAAGCCATAAAAAAGTTCTTTCTTTTGAAAATGAAAGAATATGCAATAATTAGAGCGCATGTAAGTGAATTTGATTGAATTTTTGCACAATTGAGGCCTTTGAAAGTGAATTTGGATGAATAAGTGTCATGTTTACTTATGCTAAGTTATTTACCTACTAGTTTGGAAACCTTGGTTACCACTGTGATAAATACAATGGGTAATAAATTTAATTTGAAACATGTTGTTGTTCATTATTAAATGAAGAGACTAAAAAGACATCCACACAAATGATTGCAAAGACAAGCTAAGTCACAGGGCAAAAAGGTTACTTACTGGTATTGCAAGAAGCCTGGTCATACAAGAAAAAATTATTACACTTTGAAGAATAAGCAAAAGGCAAACGGCAAGGATGGCTATGCCAAAGTAAGTACAATATCAGATGGTGAAGATGACTCACTTTCAGCGTTGCATATACAACATTCTCTATTACAGATACTTGGGTTTTATTTTTAACTTTTCATCTCCTTCATTTTTGGTAGTTGGATTGCATCTAATCCAATGGTTGTAATGTTGTAGGAACTTTCCTCTTTAAAGGTGTTTGTTTCACTTTTGTTTTAGAGAGAGAAAGAGTTAGAGAAAAAAGAAAATGAGAGTACACACCGTGGGTACTTCTAGCCCTGGTTTTGTAGAGAGAGAAAATAGAAAGTTTTTGGCATATACTTGTGCTGTGCGCGAAAGGTCTAAACCCGTTCGGTTGATTTTTGGCAAATAAAGTATGAGAAATAAAGCATGAAACACATGCCACAATAACACAAAGATTTACGTGGTTCACCTCAGAAAGGCTACATCCACAGATACAAAAAACTAAAATCTATTATACCAATGAAAGTTACATCAAATATTTCGGAACATAAAGTTCTCTATCTAAACCTCGACAAAAACTCAAGTCGAGCAAACCTTTTGAAACCAACTCTCCCAAACGGCACTGTTGTCGATCTCTCATCTCTATTTCATAACTAGACCACTGTTTAAGAAGAGACTAGAACTTTGAGAGCAAACAAGATTTTATCTCACCGAAAAGGAAATACCCAAAATCTTCATGAAAACCGCATCTCTACAAGAAACCACATTCTCACTATGCAAGACGCACCATCACAATGTTTCTCTCCATATGAAGCTCTCTTCTCTCACCCTGCAAGAGGCACCATCATAATGTTTCTCTCCATAAGAGGCTCTCTTCTCTCTAAGATGAAGCCTTGCATTTCATGCATAAGAGGCCTTGCCCCCCTCTCTCTCTCTAGAGGAAACTACTATTCCTATATGGTGATCCAAATAGGGCACACAAATTCTTTACACTTTCATCCCATGTATGTAAAGTTAGGAATCCATACTAAATAGAAAACTTCTTATTGATGTTACATATATCTCAATAGATCAAGAGATATATCCAAGAGTTCTAAATTTGCATTTCTATTTCATTTAGAAAACTTATCAAATATCAATATAAATCTCACATAATAAGGAAATACCTCAATTCCACATAATACGGGAATATCTTAATCCCACATAATATGATAAGATCTCAATCCTACATAATATGGGATTTTCTTATGTGAGTGATTTTGGATAGCACCAAATCTCATAACTTGGGTTTTTGGGACCCTATTACAAGCTGTATTTTAGATAAAGAAAGTACACATTGTTATGTGTTCGGACACTATTTTGGGCCCTGTTTTGTGAGAGTTAAAGCTGCTAGAATTTGGGGCTTTAGAATTTAATTTCTCTTGTAATCTGCTTCAAATAAATAAGTAAAGCCTCACGTCATTCTTCTGTAGATGTAGGTCATGTTTTGTGATCAAACCACGTTAAATCTTTGTGCTATGTGGGTTGTTTGCTGCTGTATTTTTCATTCCATAATGTTATTTTGATGTCATGTTATTCCCAATACTTGTTTAAGTTGATTTGAATATACAATAACTATAACTTTGACACACCCCTGTTGATGTTTTGCCAATCGATCACAACAATTTGCACTGTCCAAAGTATGGACAGTTTAGATCTCAGGAGACACAGTATAACAAATGTGTCCCATAGCGCACCAAAACAATCTCTTTTTTTATTAGTGAATGTTTCTTCTAATTATTCTTTTTTTTTCTTTTACCAGTTTCTTCTATTTGATATCACGATTAATATATTTCAGAATTATTTTTAGTATACTTTTAGATACCGCTTGTGTAAATTCACTAGTTATATGCATACGGTTCACCCCACCTATTCTCAATGAATCACTCTATCTCATTTTTGCATAATCATTTTTTTTTATAAGTTTAAACAATGTGAATACTTTTACCACAAGGAGAGAAAAAAAAGGCTCTCCAAAATTTTGATTTTGGAAAACAAAATAATGGATGAAACCAACAACCATCTCCACTATGAAAAACAAGACTCGTGTTTTCATATTCAATTACCACATCGTATCAAACAAATTTATTTTATCATATATAATAGTAGCGTACTGCCCACTTTGGGTGCAAATAAATTCAAAAGTCCAATAATATACTGCTTGAAATAAAATAATTAGTTGAGTAGGACGCCCACCTCTCTCTACGTCAAATATCTGGAAAAAGGCATTCTAAATTGTATCTTGCTTTACTGTCAAAACGAAAAAAACAGGTACTTAAATATAGGGAGTCAAATTGTTTTAATAAACATTTGGTTCCTAATCTGAGCCGCCAGCTTGATATTTTAAGGGTGAGATTACCCGTCAGATTAGCTTTCCTTATTATTTTTAATTGACAACTCAAATACCTAAGTCATTAACAAAATGTTCATATAATGATTGTTAAATAAAATTAAATATAAGAATGTCCAAACAGTCCTTGTCATTTCGAGATTATTCATAATAACATTTTTTTAAAAAAACAAAAAACAAAAAAAGAAGAGCAAAGCATCGTCCACTCTTACGAAAGACGGGTTCCATAGACTCAAATTTTCAGACATCCATGTTCTAGGCTAGGGTGATCTTGAAAATGAAAATGAAAATAAGAAAATAAAATTTTAAACTTCCAAAATATATTATTAATTTTTTTTGCATTGTCTATTTGGGTTGCCGTTTTTTTAACGTCCATCTTAAAGATGGACGTTCGATAGTCCGGGGATGTATGATCTCCAACTCACAAAAGAATTTTCCTATCAAAACCACCAAAGCAGGCTTGAATAAGGGAGTGCGATCACCCTAGTCTTTTTTTTTTTTGAACGGTAGTGTGATCACCCTAGTCTTGCCCGGTTCCCACATATTCTCACTCGTTCCTTTTTGGGCTTTTTAGTATTTGTAATACAAAATAAGTCTTGGATATCGTACTTAGAACAGACGGGTGATCGGATGTATCCCACTAATCCAATTTCTAAAAAGTGCAGGTGGCATACGAATACATCTGTAGCTGTAGAGTTAATGTGCACCTTCAAATTTTATCATGGTATATAATTTGGATGTAAAATGTTTTTAAGATTGTCTCAAAATCTATTTGTATATCTAATTATAAAATTTTAAATTTCAAAAATAGTTAACATCAAGTAGATCTATAAACATATGAAATTCTTGAAAATAGACGGTGCAGATAATATGTTGTAAAATGCACTATTTCTGAGACTAAAAATATTTTTATTTTTCATGGTCATACATCTCGATATTGAGATGATCAATCAAAGGGTTTTTCAAACCTTTTTCGATGGATTTTTAAGGTGCATCTGTAGTTCTACATTATAAGTTTGCATCCTTATATAAAATTTTTCTAAGACACTTAATTATTGTCAAGGGCCCTTGAGTTAGAATTCGTAGGAGCATAGAATGGAGAGATAAGAAGAGAGAACACAACATTTACATGGTTCAGGTCGAAGCCTTACATCCATGGATCCAAAAGCACAACCGACTACATCTTCATTATTTTGGATGAATCTTTACATCAAATAGTACTTCTATATATGGAGGACAATCACATAATTACATGAGATAAATATGGTATGATAACTTGTTGACCAAGTAACTAGGTCTCTATCTTCTAGAGACCTAACTTTATAAAGACATATATACTTGATGTATATTGTTCAATATGAACCCGAAATATCCATATCCTAACACTCTTCTTCAAACTCAAGATGCTTTGACACAAAGCTGCTGGAGTTTGAACAATACTAAGTTGCCAAAGAAAATAGTAGTGATCAATTTCATGATAAATTTCACAGGTTACCATTGTCATCTAATAAAGAACATTTATTGGGCTCTCTACTTTCTTCTCAAGACTTTCTCTCTCTAGGGTTTTCTTCACTGAAGATCTTCTCTCTCAAAGGCTTCTTTTCTTTCTAGTTACTTTTTTTCTCTAAAAGAAAATCATATTTATTTCTCTCTTCTTCGGAACATCCGGGATCGAGTAACGAAAAACTCGATAATCATCAAACATGATGGAGCAATGGAGAACTCCATCATCCATCTGGATCAAGTAACGAAAAACTTGATCATCAACCAGAATCGAAAAATTTGATCATCTTCATCTCCTCATCTGGAGACGAAACTCTTGAGGATCGAGAAATTCGATCATCTTCATCTCCTCATCTGGAGACGGAACTCTTTATCATCAACCATAACTTCGGAACTCTTGATCATCAAACTGGAATTGGAGTCTTGAAACCAAAAATTTGCCAAAGAAACTTGCAATGCTTTCACTGTCGTGCTTGAATAGTATGTAAAAGCGAAAAGATGTAATCCAGGACACGTGATCACCAAACTTACTCTAAAGACCTCTAAAATTGCTACAAAGGAACAACAAAGACGGCTATGCGACAAATAAAGTGCCAACGAACACTGAAGATTTATGAAAAATTCTCCTTAAAAAATCAGCTAATCATGAATGTATGTGCTCCCCTTGACGATCTCATTACAACAATGGTATGACGAAATCCTCTGCTGCATGGCGAGGCGCTAGGAGTAAATAGGGAGCAAGACAACTGAAAAATGCGCGAATACCGGAACTGATGTTCTTGTCCACATAGTGTGTACATTATAGATGTTGATTCATTTCTACTCATCTCATCTCCATATCTCCTATTCTCCATATCTCGTACACTCTTCCCCTTAAGTTGCGTGTGGATGCGAAGAAACACCCAACTTGCAAAATACAATTTTTTTTTTCTTTTGAGTACAGTCATATCAAAAAAAATGCCAATGAAATTGGGTTTCTAGACAAAAGCTCACATCTTAAAAAATACCACCCATTTTTTTTTTTTTTTTTACTTACCTTTTCAATTTTTTTGTTTTTTTTTTTTTTTTTCTTTTTGAGTACAATCATATCAATAGCCCTCATCTTAAAAAAAAACCACTCTTTTTTTTTCTAATTTTTCAATTTTTTTTTTAAATTTTTTTTTTCTTTTGAGTACAATCATATCAATAGCCCACATCTTAAAAAAAATACCACTCTTTTTTTTTTTTTCCTTCTCTACTTCTTCAACTTGCAATTCTTGGGGAAGAAACTCTTTCTTCTTCAGAAACACTTGGAGAAGGGTAAAAGGATTAGGGAGTTGACTTCTGTGGTGCAAAAAAAAAGTTTAATTTTCGTGAGACCAGTGTGGAATTGTACGCTGAGAAGGTGAACAATAGAGGCCTTTGTGCTATTGCATAAGCCAAGTCTTTGTGCTATAAGCTCCTCGGAGGTCTAGCAGTTAAGTGAGCACTTGCTATATTCAATTACGAGGAGAAGGCGAAGAGAGACAAAGACAACATCAGAGAGGGTGTGGCTAAGATTGAGGATTTCACCCATCAAGAGAACTTGAACAACAAGCTCCAGACGAAATTTCAAATCGTGAACCTTGCTCTGATACCAAGTTATAATTTGTGGGAGCATAGAATGGAAAGAGAAAAACAGAGAACACGACATTTACGTGGTTCAGGCTGAAGCCTTACGTCCACGGATCCAAAGCTCAACCGGCTACATCTTCATTATTTTGGATGAACCTTTACATCAAATAGTACCTCTATATATAGAGGACAATTACACAATTACATGAGATAAATATGATATGATAACTTGATGACCAAGTAATTGGGTCTCAATCTTCTATAGACCTAACACTATCAAGAGATATATACATATACATACATAATGATGTATATCAATATGAACCTGAGATATCCATATCCTAACATCTTATACCTCGAAACAACACATTGTGAACTTTTTGATAACATATCATTTGAAAAATGTAAGACCATCACCCACCCCAACCCGTCGCGCCCCTCCTCCCCCCCACCCTTTCTTTTTTTTTTTCTAGCTTTGGGCCCTTGTCCAACACTTCCAAAGGACAATGTCGAAATCTTAAAACCATGGTGTGTTCGATGTTAGTGATGTTTGACATCTCCAAATCTTTTCCTTTAGGTTGCCCAATGTTGCGAACACTAGACACCTTGTTCCTCAGCAAGTGGCTTGCCCAGTGTTGAAAATATTGGACAGTCAAGGGGAATAAATTGGATATTTTAGGTTATCTGATGTTGCTAACAGCGAACACCTTGTTCCTTGGCAAGAGACCCTAACCAGTATTGAAAATATTGAACCACTTAAAGGCAAGGATTTAAAAATGTCCAACTGACTGATGTTACTAGCATTGGACACCTCATTCCTTAGTAAGAGAAATCTTCGAGCTGTTGAAAATATCAAACAACCCAAAAGCAAACATTTGGAGATGTCCGGTATCACTGATGTCTGATATCATTAAAGTCAAACACGTTGTGGGTTTTAGGGCTATCCAACATCATTTATATAAAAAAAGACAAAGAAATAAGAGTGTTTTGCTTTTCTGATTTCCAATGGACCTTGAAAATTAAAAGTAAAATAATAAAATAATTAAAATGAATTTCTCACCTGCCTAATTTTGGAAATACCATAGAGGAGACAAAACTAAAGAAAAGAGATGGGGTTGGGGGGATGGTGTCCATGTAAATTTCAAAAAATATGGAGCATACAATGATAAATTGGGAAAAACGATACATACATAAATTTTCCTTTTTGTTATAAGAGGCTTTGGGTCGGGTTTTATACTTCTGTACTTTACATTAAATGACTAAACAATGACTCCAATATGGATTAATTGTCAAATTACTGGCGATCGCCAAAATATAACGGCGTAATTGATCGAAATAATCGAACAATAAAAAGCGCATGGTAATAGGGCAGAGAATTTAGTGGGTCCGGATCCACCCAAATCCGGATTTGGATCCGAAAAGTAACATGGGATCTGGATATGATTGGATCAAAATGGTTGGATCCGATCAGATCCAAAAAGTATACATGGGATCTAGGATCGGATCCAAATATTATATATGGGATCCGGATTAGAAACAGAGAGAGTATATGCGTTCGGTGTTAGCAGTATCATACCACTCAAGTTTTTCTTCTTTCATAAGTGAAAACGGTCAATGTTTCGGATAATAGACGCCCCCATTCAAACTCATCATAAGGAATGATAGGGTAGTCTAATGTTTTCAATATCGGACCGTCCTAAAAATGGCTTGATCTGATATTTGGAGCATCGGCACTAACCCAAGAATCAAAAAATAATAATAATAATATAGTTCAATTGCAAAACTAGGAAAAATAAAAATACACAAAAAAGAATGATCTTAATGTAAAATTTAGAAAATTATAGACCAAAGTGTTTCCATAAAATTTGGGTAAATTCTATAAATTTAACCCGTTGCATATGTAAACTTCCCTATTTTTTATCTTATTATTTTCACAGCATTAAATTCGGGTAAAATCGGTGCAAGTAATACTTGCACAGTGACCGATTGTCATATTGGAAAGCAGTGGTTTAAAAACGGATCGGTACCTCAGGTCGGGCATCTCAGAAATCCATCCGAATCGATGAATCGGTGTTTCGAATAGGGAATCGGCCAAATCGGTCAAATTCAGTCTTAAAAAAATTCAAAAAATTATTAAAAACCATTATAAATGTTATTTTTTAAGAATCCAAAAAGAAATGAGGGTACTAACTACATTAATAACTTTTATTTTTTTGTATCAATACGTGAATACTGAGATGTTCTTTCTATGTACGAAGATTCTCATCAAATATTTATTAAAATCTAATTATATACAATATTAGATATTGAAATTAGAATTATTGGTTTGTATTTTATTATTTTATTATTTTATTATTTTATTATTTTATAATCATTTTACTATACAAATAAGAATAAATTTGAAATTTGTCTTATAATATCATCTTATTTAAAAATCTAATTTACAACTATAATAAAAAATAATTCATTGCATAACCTATAATGTAAAGAAATTAATAAATATAATATAATATTTGGTTTAATAAATTAATAAACAAAAATAATACATTACAACCTAACTAACTATAATATTATATATTGAAATTGAAATTGTTGGTTTATATTTAATAAAATATTTATAAATAAAAAAATCTAAAATTTCTCATAATATCATCTAATTTAAATATTTTTATTTACAACTATAAGAAAAATAATATATTATATAATTTATAACATAAAGAAATAAATAAATAAAATATAAGATTTGGTTATCAATATATAGTTATTAATTATAATATCATAATAAACATGGTAAAAAAATTATTAGAAAACACTTCCATATCATATGATTAAAATCAAAAATAAAACCTCCTATAAATTTTAATATTATGATATTAAAAAAAAAAATCAAAATACATTTTTACCCTAAAAAATGTTCCATTTAATATTAAATTATTCATGAACAAAAAGTGGCGGGTGTAAAAAAAGTTGGAAGGTTCGACAATTTCGCCTCTTCTCCTCTCTCTTCATTCACATCCAACGATTCATCATCTTCATCTTCCTATTTTATCCACACCAACCAAAACTACATTGTCATCTTCTCATTTTACCCAGAGCAAGCAATATTACAGTAGAAGAAAAAATATAAGGATTTGTCCCACAACGACATCGGAGGAAAGGCACAACTTGTATAAATTCCACCCTTTTCAGTCGAGTGTAAGAGGTTGTGCTTGAAGCAAGCTTTGATAGTTTCAATATGACCTTGGCAGCGCAGTTCCTCTCAATTTTAGTAATACACCACTTTTGTACCGTTAAAATGCCTAATCCCGATTTTTGGCCAGATTCGAGATAGGCTGGGTGATTTCGGATCTGGATCGCCCGATTTCGCGTTGGGTTCCGATTTTTGGCCAGATACGGGCGATTTGTTGGAAAGTTGATACCTTTTTTCCCCTAATTACCTTTCCAAATTACCATCCCTCAAAAGAAGAAATGACAAAAATAATAATAATAACAACGAACGACAACTAATTACCAAAAATATTACGCGATTTAGTGTAGCCATCACGATCGCACGGACTTTGAAAACCCTTTATCAATTCCTCCTCCCTGGTTTTTTTAATGTTTTGTGGATTTCAATTCATCTTCCTCGAAAGAAGAAACCCACAACCAAATCTTCGAGCCTACATATATTTGAAGCCCAAGGGGGACGCTACATCCATATTCGTTCGAGTTAGAGCGAGAGATGATGAGTATCACATTTTGTAGAGAGAGGATCGCCATGGATCTATGCAGGACTAGCCTTTGGTTCACGTCCTCTTTCATTATTTTTTTCATCATAACACAATCCGTTCCTTCGGCTTCTCAGGAAGTTGGTAATCTCTGCCACCGTCGTTGTATACTGCAATTTTTGTGTTTCCCCTCTCTCTCCTCTGTCCCCATAATATTTTCTGATCTCCTCTTCGCAACTTTATTTCTGGTTTTCGCTTTTTTGTCCTCTCTCTCTCATATGATGTTTTGGTTCGATGGGTGGTAGAGGATGAGAGAGAGTTTGATTATTTGGAAGGCAGTGAAAAGGGGCCGAAGCACTGGGGCGAGCTCCATCCCGAATGGGCGGCTTGTAGCAATGGGGATATGCAGTCTCCAATTGACCTGCTTCAAGAAAGGGTGGAGGTTCTGCCAAATCTGGGGCGCTTAAAGAGGGAATATAAGCCCGCTAAAGCAATCCTAGAGAACAGAGGCCATGATATAATGGTATCTGTCTCTGTCTCTCTCCCCGTTTAGATGAACCCAACTGAACATTCTTTCTGTCTTTACTCGTTCATAAATTGTTGTGGCAGCTTAAGTGGGAGGAAAGTGGAGCTGGAACACTTGAAATAAACCAAACGGAGTATGTTCTGAAACAATGTCATTGGCATTCACCCTCCGAGCACACTTTCAATGGTTCAAGGTATATTAATTCATCAATTATGCTGTGTATGTGTCTCTGTCTTTTTACACTTCTGATAAATGATAAACAATTGTTGCATTCGCGCTAGACTGAGTGAGGTATAAAACATCAATCCATTTTAAAGATGGATACAAATACATGGTTCATCTAGAAACAATTCAGACAAACAAACGGTTCAAATGTTTTTTAATAAAATTATTATTTTTATTTTTTTATATTCATTCTCAATATGTTGAAGATTATATATTCTCTAGAATTTTATTTTGAAAATAAATTTATTAAGGGACCCGTATTTTTACATGCGCGAACTTGGCCACCGCATCCTTTACTGACCAAATTGACGGTGGGATTTGTTTGATTCAGATACTCATTAGAAGTGCACTTGGTTCACGAGAGCAAAGTAGGGAAGGTAGCGGTTGTTGGGATTACCTACAAAATTGGCAGACCTGATTCTTTTCTTGTGGAGGTAACGGCCTCTCTCTCTAAAACCCTCTCTCTCTAGAGCGTAATAATCTTTCTCACTCTCTCTCTCTACTGGCCTTCCTCTCTAAAACCCTCTCTCTCTAGAGCAATGATGTATGTGCCGACCTCGTGCTGAGAGCCTCCACCGCTTTCTCAATCATGATTTCTTGGTTGATGTAACGTATAACACACTTCTCTCCCGCTTTTTTCTTCTTTCAAAATAGGGTCTTTCCATTTCTCTCCGCTTATACTTCTACAACAATGGACAAAATTCAATGGTCTCCTTTTGCCCATTTTTTATTCTTCGGGAAGATAAAGCACATGGGGATACCCCTACTCTTTCTATCTTAAATTTTGGGGATTCATCTTTAATTTGAGAAAAAAAGATCTCCATATTAACTCATCCTTTATTAAATGAGTAATAATCCTATACGATGCCTTTCTACATTTATATTTATATGTATACCATCTTAAAAGATCGTCATTATATTTAGCATAAATTTTTTTAAAAATTGTCGTATAGGTATGGGACTTGTCTTTTTGTAGATATTATTATCAAATTTAATAATGATCTTTTGAAATCTTACACATATAGATACGGGAAGGTCTTACAATGCCATTTCTTTTATTAAATTTATAGGTGCGGTTTGTATAGAGCCTGAGCTTTAAACAATCAAATTAGAGCCTCCCTTCAAATAGTGACCAGAAATGTAGTTTTAATATTGAAAATCTTTGTGATAGCCTTAAAATATTTATTTATAAAGTTTAAAGCTTCAAAAATAATGTAGATTTACAGATCTACGAAAACTTGAAAATCTTAAAAATTGACGGTCTAAAATTGTGTTACAAAATACATTATTTTCAAAACTTGAAATCCTTCAAAAATAGTGTAGATTGACAGATCTACGAAAACTTGAAAATCTTAAAAATTGACGGTCTAAAATTGTGTTACAAAATACATTATTTTCAAAACTTGAAATCCATTTTTTTCTCATCTCTATTTATATTTTGATGTTGAGATGGTCAATTTGAAGATATTTGGGCATCAAAACGAATTTTTTTAATGAAACTTTTGGGGTAGGCTCAAATTTGATTGTTTAGAGCCTCAGTTCTATTTAAATTTTTTTCTTTATTAAAACACTTAATAGCGATTGAATTTTTAAAGAGTTAAATCTTAAGTGTTATAAACGTTTAAAAGCAAATTAAGTACGGAGGTCAATAATTATCATTTGGGGTCATTGGTTTAATATTAGGAGCACCATCCCCACCACCGCATCTTTTTATTTTTTTTCTTAAGTTGCTTTTGTCAGACAATGACAACACAGGTCATGATTTTTTTTGTCCTAAGTCACCGTTGTATCCGGGGCGTTTGCATTGCGCTCCAGGTCATGAGAATAGGATTTTAAAAGAGTGAGGATAGGATTTTAAAAGAGCGAGGAGAGAGAGAACTGTGACCAAAAACGAGTTAAGACAGATGAAAACTGAAGAAAGTATTGTCCGGAAATGGGACAACGTAAATACCGGACATCATTGATAATTTAGAAAAAAAAAATATATCCGATATTTTAATTTTCAAAAACTAAAAAAAAAAAAAAAAAAAACCAATATGTGGGGGTAGTGCTGGTAATATTGAGCAAATGACCCAAATAATAATTACCCCCCTAAATAAGATCGAAATGTAATTTGCTCCAAAACTTAAAATTCTTTTTTTTTTTTTTAAATAATTTTTGGCGAAAAAAATCATCCTGTGCTCCCGTGGGAACATAGTATATGCCCTCTCTTCTTATCGTGGAGGCCTCTCTCTCTCTCTCCCTATAGCTTTTTTTTATGGAAAAGTAATTGATACGCACTTTAACAACAGCGTCCCCTCCATGGTAACAGCCCCTTACGCACAAAACATCCTCATTGCGTTAAGAGGTTAAAGAGCGATGACGGCCCCACCGAAACTTAAAACTAACGTTATTGAAATTATATTAAAAATCTTCATATTTTTGGAATTTATTTTCTTTGGATTCTTGGTCATCATATTTTTAGATTTTCACTCTTTAATATTTTATATCCAAAATTTATTGAAAGGACTCATTTAAATAGATGAGGCGGGGACTCATTAAAATCTTACGTTGTGATTTCTTACTTATGTTTAAAAATATTAATCCTCTTCGTTGAGCCCAAATGACTTGGACACAACCTGGGTACAGTCCAGCATGGACCCCTATTGGAATGGATCTGGTCGATGTCGACCCAACCAGACCGATGATAAAATATGTAAGAAATATAAAATATATCATAAATAATATACATAATAACTTTTTATATTTTTAAAATTTTTTGACCTGTGTCTGGCTCTAAGTGACTTGGACTGGTCAGGATGAGACCTAAGTCCGGTCGATACCTAAAGTTGAAGCAGGCCCGACCCGACCCGTTTACACGTGTACTTATAGAACGTTTTAGCTTTATAGCATCATCTATTTGTCGTTCTGTTTGTTGGGTTGGGGTTTTTCTGTTCAATGCTTTGCTGACGATTCCACTG
>NW_006498691.1:878280-911945 GCF_000471905.2 Amborella trichopoda | reverse complement strand
ATCTATTCTATCTCTCTCACTATCAAAGTACATTAACCCATAAAGATACAAATGAATAGATACAAATGAATGTGCTTATCAAAGTACATTAACCCATAAAGATTTTAAATGACAAAAATAGATAGAGGGAAAGAGATAGGATAAATTAAATGCACAACAAAGTGTAAATAATTAAAGTCAGAACATAAAGATAAAGTAGAAGGGTTCGCCCAAGGGGCCCATAAGAATCCAGCATGAAGGTGGCACCCTCCACCAATGACCACAAATTAGGAGCCTCAAAGCGTCACGGTCCACGGCTCCACACAACACCCCCCCACCCTCTGTCAAGGGACTCCAAAAAAACCCTCCACCAAGGAACTCCATAAAATAGATGAACTAGAATACGTTGCCGCCATGATACCTAACAAAATCAAATATGGTAGACCCTATGGCGACCATAAGCCACTCAAAAAATAAGGTGGCACAAAAAGAAATAGGGACATAGCTATTGGCATCTAAAAGGATGGGAGATCATCTATATACAGATCAAGAGGTGGGAAAGGACCATGAGGTTTATTACGGTATGCCTCAAGTTCGGTACCAAGTTGGGCATTTGCATCCACAATCCGATCATACTCTCGAGATAAAGCCAGCATCGCATTACGAACCTCAAGTAGCTCTCTCTCAGCTCTTCCGGAAGTAGCATGTGCGGCATCAAGGGCCGTTAACAATTCAGTGTTCTGCAATTGGAGGGCCTCATTCTCCCTAATGGTATTAGATAAAGTATCAACCAAAGATGGGAGGACGTTAATGAAAATAAGGGTCTCTCGGGTTGTAGATTTCTCTGCATCCTTTTTGGTGCACGAGGCCTCACCTTGAAACGTATGGCCACGCGCAATTACGATGGCTTGGAATATCATCCCTCGAAGAGGACTGTAACTATGAACTACATACTAGGGGAGGGGTTCCTTATCCTAAAGCCTATTTTTAATAGAAAATAGGTGGGAAGTCCAAATTATGAGCGTCATAAAATATTTTCGATTCAGGGAGGGGGGGGGGGGGAGGGGGATGAGGTGGAGGTGGAGGAAGGGGTGTCATATATTCAAGCATGTTGCATAAGCATCGTGATTATAGTGCAATGAATTTGATAGTTAAAAAGAAGCATCATGTTTCAATTTTCCAATTTTTGAAATACCAAGGTACAATATATAATCGGGCAAATAAATTTTTAAAAATGTAATGAAACATACCACATTTGCAATTTAATATACCACAATTCCAAGCAAAAAATGTTGAAATTACGCAAAACTATTATACATCTAAGGAAAAGAAATTAAGCATAACATTAATAAAGCTTAACACCAAAGGTAGCAAAGAGTGGAAGAGAGAGGATAATATACGGTTCTGGCCTTAAATTGCAGAGAGTATGAGAGGGTTGTGAATACCCTGTTTATTGTTTTACGTAATTCTGAGTGGAGAATTACATGTCTATATACTCAGGAGCCCACCAAAAAAGAAACACTAAAAAAATGAAACCCAACAACAATAATTAATGCAAGACTATGGCTAATGACCATAGACCCAACTAGTACCTATAGACCGAGGAACGAAGCTCCTCATGGCCATCTTCAACCACTTCAAAGTCGTGAGCAATCTGCTAGATATTATCTTCAATTTTCGTAAGCCTAGTGCTTATAACTTCAAGAGTGGAGCAGACTAGGTCAAGACGAACCTTTAAGCACTCATAATCAACCCAAACCCACAATATATCTTTCATATGACGATCAAACCTCACACAGAAAAGCTCAGTCTTTGACAAAACTTCCTTGGCCTTGTAAACAAAAGGCATCTCCCCATGAGATGGGGGGACAATAGGGATAGAGGTTGAGCCATTAGGGTTTGAAGCCATCCTCTTATCATATCAGAGAAGTGTTAACAGTCAAGCCATATGTCAGAACTTGGAATATATATGGTAGTTTCTATTTTTTGTTTTTAACGTGGCACTTTAATCTACATTACAAAGAATAGATACTACAAACTAAAATACTCAATATTTCTCGCATTAACCTACATAACAAACGTTGCCATACTGGTCCCCAAAAGATATGTTGTGCATGGGGATTCGTAGTGGGGCCTCTAAATTTTGAAGTTGTCCTCTATGGTGATTATGCCATGTGTAGATTAATTGTTTCATGAATAGAACTCAAATAGAAAACCACCGTCTTCAACAAAACTTCCCCAGCTTTAGAAACGACAGGCATTATTCTTGTGGTTGCTCATTTGTCCATTGTTCATGAGGTAGCTATTATTGGAAATATTTTTATTTAGACATTTAGGTTTAATATGCCCTATCTCTCCACAGTTGTAATATTTGGGTGGGTTATTGTAGGTCTTTTCTCTTTGTGGTTTGAAAACCTTACTATTTCTTTTAAATTGATTTTTGTTAATTTGATTATTGTAGGGTCTAGGGTGATCACTTTTGGAGGAATTTTGGGCACAGTGCAATTTTGCATTTCCCTTTTTATTTCTTCTTCTTCCTCTATACTCAGGTGCATGGGTAATTTCAACATGGCACTTCCTTGGGATGAGTGATTAAGAGCAGTGACTAGAGGTTCCCATGAATGTGAGAGACTGCTCAATACAGTTGATACTTGCATACGCACAGGAATGAGGTTTCCCATCGCAGCAAGGTCTTTAGCAAGAACAATCATTTTATTAACATGCTCTACCACAAATTCATTTTTTGAATTATATTTTTCAAACAAAAGTTGAATATGGGATTAAGATGTAGATCCACATTTTTCAATCAAACCTTCGATCATAAATTTGGATGTTTCATAATATGCAAAAACTCTAATCAAATCATCCTTCATAAAAGTAAACAATGTAGTTTTTGTTAATTTGTCATTCCTATTCCATTTCGCAAGTTCTCTTCTACTATGGGCAGAGGGGTTTAAACCCAATTTAGGTTTAGTTGAAGTCAAAATATAGTCCATATTATTTTGAATCAATAAGTAGTTCATTTTTCTTTTCCACATATTGAAGTTTGACCCATTAAGTTTTCGGTTTTATATTGTTCACTCATCACCAATCTAGCATCCATGCTATCAAAAAACTATAGGAATATCAACAAAATTCAAGGCTTAGATCAATTGATCACTTTCTCGATGAATGATTTACCAACTTTTCGAACGATGATGACAATGCCCCTTTAATCAATGGAGAGTCACAGATCTACTTAAACTGAGTAGCAAGTAATAACCTCAACATATCACTAAGATGAAGGATAAATTTTAATTGAAGGCAACAAGCCTCATTGCAAATAATCGAAACCCAATAGAACTTTTAATCTAAGGGAGGCCTTTCGAGCATTTATAGAGGGTCGCAGTGGGTTAGTAAGAAACATGAATGTGTTGCCCGGTGCACAATGGAAGCAGAATACATTTCTTGTAGTATAGCTTTTACTTTGCCATATGGATAAGTCGCTTCATTAAGGATTTGAAACTGGAAATAGCCGACGAGCTAGTTCAGATATTTTGTGATAACCAGACTGCAATTTCGTTAATTAAAAATGGAGCAATAAGCTTTAAGGGTAGACACATAGAAGTTGATTATTACTATATCCTAGACAGAGTAGAAAAGAAAGAAATTATAATAAGTTATTTGTCTTCCAATGATATGATAGCAAACTCTTTAACAAATGGATTCACTGACCATGATGGGACTTAAGGAAATATAGTTTTTTCTTCCCAAGAGACATGTTTTGAATGCTACAAAAGATTAAATCCTGTAGGTGGACAAAATCTTGTAGTGAAGTATGTGACATTGGGTAAAACATTAAACATGCAAAATCTTGTGACTTACCAACATTGGTACATTCGGCCTTTTGGCCAAATGGGAATGTTGAAATATGGCCACTAAGGCCTCATGACCACCATAATGTTAATGGTCCATCTTTTACTTTCTATTTTTAAATGCATTAAATTCAATTTAATTATATTATATACTTATTATAATGGTCTTATTGCATTCAAATCCTTTGACTATTTCTATGGTATATTTCATTCTCTTTCTTTCTTTTTCTTAACCAACCATCAATGATATCCTAATGGTCACATTAAACCAAATGTTTTTCTTTGAGGTAAGAGAGAGAATGATTAAAAAAAGAAGGCTTAACTATTGATATGGGCATAGAGAAATCTGGAACGTTGGATGAAAAACCTGCCATATGTGGCAAGGGAATAAGCTTCAATGCTTATAAAAGGGGCACACTCACCCATTACAGGACGCAGAGAAAAATCTCAGAGTCGTTGGCCATCTCTCTAGTTATCCAGAAGCTTTACAACAAAAAATATTTTTTTCATATCTTTCTCTCTCTATCGTTTTTAACCAAATTGGTCTTTTTATTTATTATTTTTTCAACATTCTAAACTATAACATTTCTCTCTCTTTACGTGATATTCCTCACCTCGAACTTCTCTCTCCTCTCTGTATTTCCCCCCTCTCTCTCCTCATCTCTCATACAAAATCTGTAGGGTGCATTGGGGATATAATTTCCCAACTCCTTCTCGACATTACTTGATTTTGATGGACTGCGAGGAAGCTTTCCAAGTATCTGCTTAATCATAGATACTGAATTTTCTAGACCTCAGATGGTTAAAATTCAAAGATAATAAATCAATACCCATGATATTGTGAGGAACCCAAATGCCAATTTCACATTCAATGATGTCAAGTAGGACTGAGATGCCAAACACAAAATCAACACAATCCTTATCAAATTACATATGCCAATTATGCATAAGATTTAGAGAGAGAGATAAATAGAATGGGATTTGGTAGCCATTGTCAATAAGAGCTCTAAAAATGCATAACCCAAATTGGCTATCCACATCCCATCTAAAAAAAATACATGGTTATCAAATCCACCTTTTATACCCTCCATCTCTCATGTTTCAAACTAATGAAGGTATCATCTTTCCATGACCCAATTCTAACAATTGGGAGGCAAAAACATATTTTATCCCCATTGAACACTCTGGATTTTGCATGAGATATGGAGAGAGAGAGGGGGAAATATAGAGAGAGAAGGGGTTGTTGGAGAGCCATAGGGGAGAGAGAAGTTTGAGAAATATCATGTGAAGAGAGAAAGGATATGATTTAAAAAAGATATGTGTTTCTCATATTTGTTTGGGCTAAAAAAATTATGTTTAAAGTTGATAAAGTTAGTTTAGGGATTATAACTAAGGATTTTTTTTTCCCAAGATATATTGATATATGAAATCTAAAACTAGAGGGTACATAGATATTTTCCCCATAAATTTTTGGAAAAATTTCATAAATATTCATGTTAGTTTCCGTTATTACCAAAATATCAATTGCTTTTCGTTATTACCGATATGTCTATTTTTTAGACTTCATAACAATTTTTTTAAAAAAGACGAAGCTACCCATTCTCAGTATTTCAAAATCAAAATCAGGTCAATTTCGGTTTTTGAAAAACTGAAAAAAAATTTCTCTGTCTTGTGGGTCCTCTGCGTATTCTCTCTCTCAACATTATAGGGGTAAAAATAGTTTTTTTTGGAACTCTGGGTAAGTTTCTCTCTATTTCCTTGGGGGGTTGGCCCAATGATGTGATACTCGACGATGTTCTAAACCCATTGTTGTCAATGGTTTCCTTGTCGACGCGAAGGGACGAGCAGCCCGCAAAGTTTGACGCTCTAAGGGCTCAAACAATTTCTTTGTTTGTAGTTCGAGTTTCGTCCTCAATAACAAATCATTAGGAGGGATTGGTGAAGACGGATTGAAGGGAGGTAGTTCCCGACATTGCTCTTTGTTAGGTGCCCGAGCATTGCTCTTTGTTATGTTATTCGCTCAGCCTTGCTTGGATTCTAGTTGTTCGGGCAGACAGTAAGGAAGATTGATTTGGAACTCCTGCTAGTTGTTGAACTTGGGAGACCCACAAGGAAAAAGGGGGTTAGGCTAGGGTTAAGTTTCTATGTAAGTTTTCTAGGTTTTCTTAGAAAGAGAAAGAGAGGTTGGGAGAGGGAGTATTGGAGTATTGCAAGTTTTCTAGAGAGAGAGGGAGAGGGAGGAAGAGAGAGTTTAGATTTTTTTTTAGAGAGAGAGAGGGGTTTTATTTTTTTTCTGAGAGAGAAGTTTTGTGGCTGCTATTTATGCAAATGTACAGATAGAAAAGATATGGAAGAGTTTAAAGAGAAAAGACAGGGTAAAACATGGGTGAAAGGAAGGGTATAGAGAGAGAGTATTTTAAAAACAAAAAAAAATTTGGTTGTTCAAAAACAGAATTTAAAAAAATTCAGTTGTTCAAAAATCGAATTTAAAAAAATTTGGTTTTTGAAATTGATTAGTCGATAAAGAGAGAGAGGTAGAGAGAGAATATGCAAAGGACCCACAAGAGAGAGAAATTTTTCTTAAAGTTTCTGAAGTGCTGAAAATTTAAAATTTTTTGTTTTTTAAAAACCAAAATTGGCATAATTTCGGTTTTTGAAAAACCAAAAATAAGTAGTTTCATTTTTTTTTTTACAAATTGTTATAAAGTTGAGAAAACATACATATCATTAATAACATAAAATATTCAGTATTTTGGTATTAACGTAAATTAAATAGATATTTATGTATTTTTTCCTAAAGTTTTCGTTAAAAATGATATTACTAATTTATATTATTCTTTGGTCTACCTCAGTTTAACGAGCTTAAAGAGTTCATAGTCCAAAATAAGCTATCGAGATCTTTAACTAGCTTAAAGAGTTCATAGTACAAAAAAAGCTCACGCGTGTTAATCCGTACGACGAGGATGATAGACACGCTTCGTCGCAGTGGCCTCATCTATATCCGAAGGAAAAGAAATTTAGGGTGACCTCTGGTCGCGGATCTAAACGCTTAACGACAGCCGTCGATCTGTTGTCCTCATGATCCGCACCCCAGACGAGAGGATCCATGTGCATCGGACGGCCACAGCTGGTCCTCAAATATCACAAGCCCCCATACGTATTATCGTTTTATATAAGCTCTACCGCTCTTTCGTGGCGACCCTTTTGAAACCTGGTTCTTCGAGGCCAGGCCCTGTAATGACCTCCACCCTGCCTTCGTTGCCCTAAAATCTCCATTTCAAATTCCCATCTTAGGTTTTTACAAGAGATTCAAAGTTTCTTTTAAGGTTTTCACGAGAGATCTTTAGGCCTTTTGCTCACTATTTTAGGGCTCTCTTACGGAGGATTTGTAAGGTTTCATCGACGATTTAGGGTCTTTTTTTCTAGGGTTTGGTCTCCTCTTTCGAGAGATTTGTAGGATTTTTTTGGGAATCAATCAAATAATGATGCAGTCCACACCAGGAGCTGGCCCTGTCGTTATGGATCCTCAGCAGCAACAACAACAACAATGGATGGCTATGCAAATGCAGCAGCCTTACCCTGCAGCAATGGTGGTTCCACACCAGATGATGCATCAACAACCTTACCAGCACTATCCTCAACACTTCCTGCCATATCCTCAACCTCAGCCACAGCCTCAACAACAACAGCAGCAAGCTCAGTCCTCGGAAGAAAATAAGAGTCTCTGGGTTGGGGATCTTCAGTATTGGATGGATGAGAATTACCTGAACTCCTGCTTTGGCCACACTGGAGAGGTACAAATCATGGCTTTGTTTGTTTTCTTTGATCTGTGTTTTTGTTGTGGATTTCTGATTTCCTTGGTCCTGATATTGAAGCTTCGATTTATGTCGTATTTTCTTGCTCTGTATTTGTTGATTTATATATATTTTTTAATACCACGGTTTCTTTTCTCCATAACTCCATTAATATTATTTGTATAATAGCTGTTATCTCAATTACTTGTCCAATAAAGCATCATGCATCAAAGTACTCTCTGCTTTGATGTCTATTATTAGGAATAAATGTACTCTATATCGTGATTGCCTAAGCTAAGTTGGATTGCTTTTTTGTTAGCTTCAGTGTCGTTTGCTAGGATTAGTATCCTTTTATTTTCTGTTGGCATATACAGTTATAGCCATATGGCCTGGTCATAATGTATTTTTCCAAAGCCAAAATATAAGTTAGCATATGCGGTTATGTGATACAGTTATATGCATATGGCCTGGTCATAAGGTATTTTTCCAAAGCAAAAATATAACAGCATGGTCATATGCTTTTATTATGGTGAATCTGAACACTTTATGCCATTGAAATCGTTTTTTGATTGTAATTGCGGTGTTCTTCTTGAGGGTACTTTCCTCTGATTTCCATTCGTATGTGATGCCTATTTCTTTAATTCAATAGCTACGTTAATTTATGGTTTTCTCTAAGATAGTATACATGTTCAGTTTGCTTTGAACAACAAGGCATGCATTCAGGATACCTAATTCACGCTAGGGAGTGGAATTTTTATTAATATGTTAGCAAACTGCCACACTGCTTTTATTCAACATCAGAGATATGAATGAGGTTTAGATTTTGAATCGATTCTGTCAACGTTTCAAAAAATACTAGGCGGCCCCTAGGAGGCTGGTCTGCTGCCTAGTGCCCAACACCTAGGAGGATGCCCAGAAATTCAGGTTCCTTGTAGTGAAAATTCTTCATATATATGCATACATGTGCTGTCCAAACGCACATATATGCAAATATTTGTGCTAATTTTGTAATGTTTTGTATTTATATGTACTGTAAATAACGTTTTTCATACAAACATTGCATGCTAAGAATAAACATGTTTAAAACTTCAAGTCATAGTAAATTTAGTGAACACACTTACAAAAATCCGTAGTGTATTACTGTGTTAGTCTCCAACTCACCATATTCGTATAGTGGTTTTATTTATTATTTATTATTATTATTTTAGGGGTTTTAAATACCCCTCCAATACTCTTTTAAAACAAATTCGAGGGCCCACACTACGCAAAATGCACTTAGGGGCTACTTGAAAGATGGAAAAGGGCCCACAGCCCTGTTCGCCTGCCTAAAATTAAGCGTCCACCTGGTAAGCACCAGGTGATGAGCACCAAATTATCTAGATTGTCCATTTTTCTTTAAATATAAGTGTTAACAATCCGCAAGATCTATACCCTTTTTTGAGTTTCAAATTTTATTGTCGGTGTTGAAAATTGATTTTAGAGCCATCATAGAGATTTCTATCGCTGAAAGTACTTTTCAGACAAGGATTTGAGGTGAGGCTTTATTTTGTTTTCATAAACCTAAGCCTTGTGGAAACCTCATCCTTTAAAATGCGGTTTCAATGCGGTTAGGGGGGCGATGCAATCAGGGGGCAATGCGGTGATGTGGCTCGATGCGGTCCAGATGCGGGTGCATAACCTGGATGCGGTGAATAAATCTAAAAAATTTCTAAAAAATCTCAAAGAATAGGTTATTGCACAGAAAAAAATAGGTTAATACTCGCCATATAAGTATTTCCACAATGGTACAAACAATACAATTTTGGTCTTTTGGATTTTTGAGGTTTGTATATTTCCTAGCTGGATCCTTGTTACTAGAAGATTGTGAAGAAGATATTGGCCCAAAAAATTATTAATATACTACGAAATAGAAACTTATTGATTAATTGAAGAAAATATTGATACCTTCTCGGCCCTTGAAACTCTCAAAATGTTGTCGAATCTTCGCTCAAAGTTCCTGGAATCCACCCAAACTAATCCCAATCAACAAGCAAAAATCCACCAAGACCAAATCAAAATATTTTTTCAAAAACACAAATCCTTCTTTTTTATTTTATTTTTCATTATCAAATGGATGCAAAAAGTCACGTTCGTAGCTGTTATTGATGTTTTCGGTGGGTTTAATACTCCCCAAACACTTCCCCTCCTCTTTTTGGGGGGGGAATTACTTAAATACCCCTTTTCATGGGTGTATTTTCGCATCACCATGTGCCGCATATGCGCTATGCAGGCGCATCCCACCAAAGCTTATATGTGTTGTTTTGCGATGTGCCTCTTGGCACATACTGCATGATAACAATGCTTGGGAATCTCGAGTTGGCCATTGAAAGCAACATGGAATACTTGGTAATTTTTGTTGGAGGTAATTATGATAAATAACCTCCCACCCTCTCCCCCTCCTTTGTAAGGGCATTTCAGGATGACTGCACAAGTGTGTGTAATGATATTGCTATTTCTCACCCCTTGAGCAAGAAACCACAACATGATTGATTGTCTACAATATTTAGTAGTTTTCATCGAGATGTCTAAAATATCTAATGAGAGAACAACATATTACCTTTTGTCAGTCTGAAGGCTGATATTTGTATACTGCTAACAAGTAGGTACATTAGCATGGGTCCATTTTGCATGAACCTTACTTGTTCTCTTCTTATGGCATTCTACGTGACTAGTTACATGCTCATTAAATTCGGCTGAACAGCCTCGTTTATTTGTGTCCTGAAAAATGGGCATGTTCTTTCTTTTATTTATATTTATTTTTTATGTATTTGGTCTTGAGTCTAAACCAATTCTCCTCATGCTTGGATTTGATCCTAACAAGAAGATGCATAAGGTGGTCCAAGGCTTAGAGATGAGGATCACATTCAGGACATCGTGTAAAGGGGAATCTTGACAAAAACCCTTTGATGATCAGCATGTAAATGCATATGCATTCCACAAATCATGAAAATAATTATTGTGTTTTTGTAGCAAGAAGATTGAAAGGGTGCAACTAAACATGTGGAGTTTGGAATATGAGCTTGTTTTCTTTTGAGTAACCATAAATAAGTTAAGAAAAACCATAGATCCAGTTGTACCTTATAGACAAACTAGGTTGTAGGTAGTTGTTGAAGGGCAGAAGAGATAAAATGCATGAGAGACTTATAGTGGAGAGTTTTATTTTGAGAATGGTTAACTTTTGTATTGCTATATACAGTTGAAGTATAGTTGTGGGGTAATCCGAGAGTACCCACTTGACGGGTCTCCCGGTAAAACATAGGTCATCAGACCCCCTGTACAAAAATGGGCTTAGAGATCTACCCGATTACAATAGATTTACAGTGTGGTTACAAAAAATGGGCTTATCGGTATACCTGATTACAAAGAGATGTTCTACTAAGTGTACCCTTTGCGGTCCAGAGCAAAAAAAGAGATGGATTGGGTTTGGTTTTGTCCCTGGGTCCTAGTCTTGTCCTTAGCCAGGAGATCGGCGAACTCGTTTGACATCTTCGAGATATGCTTCCAAAAGACAACCATATCCCTGCAAATGTAAGCAATGTCATCAAAGATCGAAGCGAGGTACCCTGGAGGTGTTGACCTCCTACTTGCCCATGAAATGATATTACTTGCGTCTCCCTCTACTAGAAGGTGCCGTCCCCAAGACTGATTGAAGCCTTGAGGCCCAACAGCAAGGCCATGGCTTCAACATACTGAGAGTCTTCGTGGCCTAGCTGCTCGGAGTAGGTGAACAAAATATTGCGATGATGTTCTCCGAAGGCACTTTCAGCTCCTGCAGGGCCGGGGTTCCCTAGAGAACTCCCATCAAAGTTAAGCTTGATGGTACCTTATGGAGGTGGCAGCCAGTTGTTTGTTCTTTACACCTTTCGTGGCTGGTGGTACAGGATATTTTCCCATTGGTTGAGGAAAGTGTTCACAGAGATACCCGAAAAGATCTTGTGGTTGGAGGCCGAAAAAGTTACTAAGGCTGTAACCTTGTGAAAAAGTGCTGAGCCTTGGGTATAATGGCCTTGGAATATCTTGGCGTTTCTTAAGTTAACCTTTTTAAAAAAAAAAAATATCCTGGCGTTTCTTTCTACCCAGATACCCATACAGTGGCTGCCACGACAACCTTCCATAAGGTTCGACCAGCCTTCCGCCAATGTGATGCGTGGTCCGAGGATATAAGTTCCTTCACCATTGGGGGTGTAACCCATTGGAAGCCAAACAACTCCAATATTTGACCCCAAAGGTTGTGGGCTAGGTTACAGTGAACGAAGAGGTGAGGATTCGATTCCTCCTCAGTCAAACACATGGCACATTTGTTGGGGATTGGAACCCCTTTCTTTTGAAGCTGGTCTACTGTGAGTGCCCTTTGGGTGCACGCTATTCGATTGAAAGTCTGCACTTTAGGAGGGGCTATAGTGGACCAGACCTTGGATATGATACAGGATGGGTTAAGAGGGAAGGTGGGGGGTTGGGTGAGTTTTTTGTAAAAAGAGGTCACCGAGAAGGTACCAGAGGGGGCAGGAGACCATACCATCAAGTCCCTCCCTTGTGTTGAGGTGAAAATGCGATGCAAAGCTGCCAAGTGGTTGCTTTTCTCTTCTGAGAGGTATCTTCTTAACGAGGAGTTCCACACTCTTCGGCCTCTTGCCAGCACCATTTCCTCAGCGATGGTGGAGTCTTTGTTTGCGGCGATAGAGTAAAGGGATGGAAATAGGTCCCTTAGAGGCATATGTCCTAGCCAAAGATCTGACCAGAAGCGCACTCTTGTTCCTTCTCTTGGATGAAACCTGATGAATTTTTTGAGCAGTGAGAGGGAGGAGGTGAATGACTTCCACGTTTCTGAAGCCCTGCTCAAAGGTCTCTTCTCAGGCACCCAAGTTCCTTCAGAAATCCTATATTTGCTGCGTAGGACCTGAGCCCAGAGGGAATCAGTCTGAGTGGCTAGGCGCCACCACCATTTCCTGAACAGGGCCAGGTTATGTTTTCTTAGGGTCTTGGTCCCTAGCCCTCCTTGATGTTTGGGTAAGCAAACTTTATCCCAAGGAATTAAATGGTTCTCTCTGCCTGTCTCGACCAGAGAAAATTCCTCATTAGTTGTTCTAAGCGGTTGGCCACTGAGGTTGGCATGTGGTAGAGAGACATGAGATATATAGGAGCATTAGCCAAAGTTGCTTTGATCAAAGTGGTACGACCTGCCTAAGAAAGGTATCTCCCTTTCCATCTTGCCAGACGCTTATTAACCTTGTCTAATACGTGAGACCATTGTCTCTTTTTAGGTTTTTCCAATCCCATAGGCAGACCAAGGTATGTTGTGGGTAGGTCCTCTACTTTGCATTCCCAATTTGGGATAAGCTCTCTCTGATATCAGCGTTGGTGACTGCCACCCCCATCATTTTTATTTTTCCATGTTGACTTTGAATCCTGTAGCCACTTGGAAACATTTGAGATAAAGCCTCAGATTATCAATTTCTTATGAAGAAGTGTCTAGGAACACCAAAGTGTCATTTGCGTATTGCAGATGAGACACTGTTGGACCTCGTTGATAGGTTTTGAAGCTCTTGAGGAGGCCTGCCTGGTGCAGACGGGAGATATATCGGCTGAAGACTTCTGCTGTAATAGGGAAAAGAAAAGGGGAGAGTGGGTCCCCTTGGCGTAGCCCCCTCAAGGAAGGGAAGAAGCCTTTTGGGGTTCCATTGATGAGGATTGAGAAATGAGAATGAGAGTAGCAACTTCGCATCCATTTTCGTCAGCGATCTCGGAACCCCATTCTTGCCATTGACTCATCCAGAATGGACCAGTCAACATGGTCATACACTTTCTCAGAGTCAATCTTAAAGATTAGACCAGGCTTCTTGGACAAATGCCTAGAGTGAATGCACTCATGTGCTACTAAAGCTCCGTCTAGGATTTGCATATCTTTGATGAATGCAGTCTGTGATGGAGAGATGATAGAAGGAAGGACTTGTTGCATTCTAGAAGCTAGAACCTTAGCTAGGATTTTGTATGAGGAGTTGAGCAGACTGAATGGGCGGAAGTCCTTTAGCTCCTCAACCCCTTCTACCTTGGGAATTAAGGCAATGAATGTAGCATTGATGGCTTTGTGAAGAATTCCTCGATAGACAAATTCCTCAAAGAAACTCATGAAGTCTGCACGGACGGTTTTCTAGAAGATTTTGAAAGGTGCTATGGGGAACCCATCTGGATCGGGGGCTTTGTCTTTGGCTAAGTCATCTAAAGCTTTTAGGATTTCCTCTTCCTAGAAAGGTCCCTCGAGCCAAAGGGCCTAGTGGAGAGTTATCAGGGAAGATTGGGCATATGTGACTATGATTTGGAAGGAGCTAAGTCACACTCCACCTGGCCATCTTATGAGCTTCCTCATGACCTCTTTGTGGGCATGGCAAAGGAACACTCCTTGGGGCTAGTGAGGTGGATTGGCCAAATGCATGGTGAAGGCCCATCTGATGCTATGACGTGAGTATCACCCACCAAGAGGGAGCTTAAGGATAACTTACTAAGTACCGTCATCCCAACAAGAACAGGCACCTCTACAACTGTGGAATCTTTCACTAGTATTGGCTCGTAGGGTGCCCATATGGCTCTAGGCTGTCTTTAAGGCCTCTCTTATCGTGGCTAGGTCCAGGTTTCCAAAGGAAGCTCCTATCAAAATCAGGGTGGTTTTCTAATGGAGTATTAGTCTAGACATTGCTTTAGAATAACTTAGTTCTAATCTAGTTAAATTCTAGGCAAGTGATATTCCATTGATAAGTTGGAAGTTTGCGATATTGATCAATTAGGTGTAATGGGAGAGTCATGGAGCAAATGTTAAACAACAATCACAATACTTTTACTTGTTTTCATTCACCTCATCTTAATATGCATTGTATATGCTAGAACAATTGGAAAAGGTTGAGTGTGTATACATATCCATGACAAATAACTTCTTATTTTGAGTTTCTTTGTTGCAATTTTGTTCCATATATGAAAATTCCACTTTATCAAAATTTATTTTTTGAATTAAAAATTTTTCGCCCTCCCATTGAGGTACTTAGCCCATATTGATGCCACACACACATTACTTATAGCCTCGAAAGTAGCTAATACCATCCAGCAACAAAACCTAGAAGTCCTTAGGTTCAATGTTATTGTGCTCATATAGATTTGGTTGGACCCCAACGTTCTATGGATTATTTGGGTGGGGGGTTTGCATCCCACTGTCTGTCCTTCAAAGCAAGTTGTGTCCTAGTACCCAATTTGGATAGCCTTTATTTCCAATTGCACTGCCATTCCCATATTACTCTCTTTTCATTCTCGTAGGGTCGTTCCTTATTCGGTGAAACCTGCTTATCATGCACTAGTTATGGATGAATGTTTTGAAATGTTGGATGCGGTTGGGGGTCTGATGTGGCGATGAGGCTCGGTTTGGTCTTGGTGCAGGTGCATCACCTCTAATGTGGTCAATAAATCTAAAATAGAAAAAAAAAAACTTGTGTAGGAAAACATAATGTTTTAGAAAAAAAAACTTAAATGTGATTTATGTGATAATAGGTATTTGAATTTATTCAATATACTTATAACATATTAGCCGTCCGAGACTCTGAGTCCCCTGATAGCTTGATAAAGAGTAATGGAGCTTGTTATTCTAACTGCTAATCTTCAATAGTTTAAATGTCTAACTCTAACACAATTAATAGGTACAACAAAGTAATCCATTCCATTTCATATAAAATATCCAAACTTTAAACACCAAAGAGTTTAAGGCCAAAAGTTTATATTTATAACATGTAAGAGAAAAAGATAATGAACTCTCAAATCTCAATCATACAAGTCATCAAATACTTGAAATTTTTCTATCAATTCTTTCTTTCTGATTGTCTTCTTTTCTTTTTCTTTTCTGAGCTATCTTTGTGTGCCCTAATCTCTCTTCACTCTCTGCAGTTGCTTGCAGGCGTGTTTTAACAATCCATGTAATACCATTTCAATCACCTTAGAATTGTGTAATATGGTTCTAGTGTGTTTTTTTTTCTTTTTTTTTTTGGGGTACAGAAGGGGCGGTAAAGGGGGGGGGGGGGTTGGATATACACCCAACCTCCCCTCCTTTTTGCGGAGGAAAAAACAAGTTTTCCATTGTCGTGGGCTTATTTCCGTTCATGACATAAAGCGCATATGCTGGCGCATCGCCCATGATGCATTGTAGGTGATGCGGCCACACACGTGGGTGATGCGTCTCGTATGCAGACCGATTACATTTTTTTGGATGTGCAATCTAGAGCGATGCAGTCTATGTTGCATAATGCATTATTTTGCTGCATAATGCGTTATGTGGCGACATTTTAAAACTGTGGATGTCCTTGTTTTTTCTTGAGAATTCTTTGCCCCAAGGTTATCAAACCTAGGGGAGTCCGATGTGTTATATGCATTGATGTTGTTATGATGTGGGTGCATTGCTGCTGGTGCTATTAATAAATTAAAAAAGAAATTAGAAAAATGAATATGTGATTTATGTGACAGTGGGCAATTTATTTTTGGCTTTTTCTCTAATCGATCCATTATCGGAGTCTCTGAGAGAATCGAAGTTAGAATTTGTCGAATGATGTATTGCGCCTTCTTTAAACCCCCATGTAGACCGAAAACATGTCATGCACTCTTTCTCTACCCATTTCCCCAACTCAAATGACACAACACACTCTCTCTCCTCATCTGCACATCTCCAAAGTTCTCTTATTTAAAACTCTAATTTCTCACAATCAATGAAAATGGCTTTCATTCCAACCCCCCAATGACTCCTTGACAAAAAGGCCAATCCCTTGCAATTTAGCTTAGATGGTTAAAACTTTCTATATTTAGATATCTCCATTACTAGGGAATCCCTTGATTAAGCCATTCCTCACATTTCTCTTCAACCACCCTTTGGTTTCCAAAGCAATTCCTTAGATGATTTCTTTGCAACTTTCATGCGAAAAACTTCAAAATAGCAACACCATCTTTAAATCGCATCATTTGAAGTAACGTTCTTCACAACTTTCCCTTTTACGAGATTCTTCAATATAAAACCCAACCTCATAAATCTTCACCCAATAGCAAATAATGCAAAGAAACCATCCTATACTTGCACACTGATTCAGTCGTAGGCTTGGTGGCCATGACATGAAATTTTTTGATGGAGAGTGAAGATAAATGACATTGATAGAATCAGAGAGCCCACAACCAAAGCCATGGGACAGATTAAGAAAAGCCCCAAGTGGAGAAATGGTGTTCTTGAACCATAGATGGGTAGATTGATTTTAAGTTTCTTTTTATGAATTTGGGCTTTAAAGAAGGGTTTCAGATTTTTATTTTGCGCCGGGGCCGGGGGGGGGGAGGAGAGAGAGAGATAAGAGATGATTTCGATGGGGTACGGAGGGATATCAAAGAAATACTTTTAGAACACTAAAACAACTTTGTAAGAATAGAAAAAGATTTCAATTTTTTATTATTATGCTTTTGAAAAGCTTCCATTATTAGAATAATGATATTTTCTAATTTGACATTCAAACTAGCCTTTAGGTTGTTGTGTTTCGAACATTTCAATGTTAGATATTTGTTACTCGGAGTAGATGAAGACATTGTTCCAATAAAAATGTAGTGAGAATCAAACTTACCCAAAAATTGATGTTGGTTCCTCTATCAAATCCAAAATAGAAAGAAATTTCCCATTTCTAGGTTTTAATCTCGTCCCCGTAGAAATCCTCAATTACATAGTAAACCTTCACCCCAATTGCTTCAAAACATAGCACAGAATGAACTCGAACTTTTGCCCAAATAATCCACAAAATCTTTGAAATCTAAGAAATATTTGCTTCTTGGTTTAGGGGCCGAACAGAGCCTGATCCCATACCATCTCGGAACTAGTTTGGTCCCGACCGAGTCCCATTTGGATTGGAAATTGCCGGGTTTTAAAACACTATCCGCCTATGTGGGTACATTATGCCAGCCTGCAAGGGGGGCATATGCAGTGTGCCAAGGGCACATATACTTTGATGGGGTCATGCAAACGTTATGTGGTCACATTTGATAGCTTTGCTTTGCCCACACAGGCAAATATAGTTGCTCCCTCTAGGTTCAAACTTGCATCTCAAATCCCCATGTTTCCTCATCTGATAGACTTGTGTCTTTGCACTAGCTTGTCTTCCACATCTTCATAGATTTCTCATTCTTCTTGTATAAATGATCCCTTGCCTACACCCAATGGTCGAGATGTTTTATTTTTTAAGAGCTGATATCTTCTAATTGCATGGCATTTATCTGCTTAGCGTGAGTGACAGTTTTAACAAAATTGTTAGGATTTGCAAAGGGGGATAGTGAAGGACACATAAATGATGTTAATTGTCTGATCAGGCAAGCTATAAAGTGTTCTGAACAGTGATGTTGTATCTCCTTTCTTAAGGCAATTGGGGGATCAGAGAAGGGGCGAGGGGGGTGAGGGATCTGAACATGACTTGGGAAGAATATTTATGAATCAGTGAATCCATTATGTGCTTCTGTTTTTAGATTACCATTACTTGAGTGTCCACTGGAAAATGAAGGTCTGTAGGAAGCTTTTCATGGCCAATTTGGTCATATCAACCGTGGTCAATTTGGTACACCTCTTCTGGAGTGTGAAATCTGAAGGTTTGCAGGGACTTCAACAAATGTTGTTCCATGATGGCTTTGCTAAACTCAACAGGTTATAGTAGAAAATGAAATTTAAGGAAGAAGTAATATTTAAACTGGTACATGCGCATGATCCTAGTAACAAACTCAACTACATTTTTAAAAAGTATCAATTATGCATCATGTTGGATCTATTAACATTTTGTGCTACTGCTTAATGCCTAGGATGTCTCTTCCTTGTTTTTGTACCATAAATTTCTGTTAGCTTGCTGAAATCTCTAGAACACAAGGAAGCAATGTACTTATAGCCAAACAAGGAAACAACAACTACTTGCCCACAAATGTCATGATGAATTAAAGCATGTCTCCTTCCCTTGATTCCGTACCATAAATTTCTGTTAGCTTACTGAAATAACCAGTATATAGCGATGTACTTATAGCCAAACATGGAAACAACAGCTACTTGCGCTCAAATGTTATACTGAATTAAAGCAAACATTAACAGAGGAGATATTACTTGACTCTCAAAACAGCAGAGATATTACTCGGATACTAATTTTCAAGAATGGTATTATCAAGTCTCGCAAGAAGTGAAAAATGGAAATAAGGAGCTTTTCTGATGGATGGCCTAATTGCAAGAACATATTTTTGTTTTTCTTTTTGGTTAAAAGTTTTTTTCGACAATAGCTTTTTGGGTCATGAGCTTGAGATGATCTTCAAGGATGTACACCTCTTGTGATTCTTGCCACATTTGTCTTGCATAAAAGTGATTTGGGAAAATTTTCAACCCACTTGTTCTGTTTCTAGTTGTATGAGAGGAGACTGGTATTTGGGAGGAACACCTAGAGTATGTGAGATTTCAGATAAAGGTAAGGTAATGTGACAGATCCTCATGCCCAATACTGCAAACTAGAGTTGTGAATTCTTCCACGAGGGACAGGATTTTCAAGTGAACAGGGCTTGGATAAGTATTTGAGGCCCCTGATTCAACTATTCAACTGCTTGGAGAGGAGAATTGTGAAGAATAAAGTTTTTATTTTCATCCTGAATTTGAGACACTATCTCACTTGCTAAGCATTGATGGAAATTCTTAAACTTGTTCAAGGAAATTTGATGAGTTCCTAACGTAATATTGCTATGGGCATGATGCTTGTGGTTGTTGAAGTAATGGCTGACCAGAGCATCCCGTGGTGGTGCTTAGTGTGTCCTAGTCTGTTGAATTGCCAATACTTGGGGTTGTCGACGGTAACACATCCTCTTCCTCATCCTTTTGCATGCACACAAACTGCTTCTTGAAGTGCTAGGCGGGAAGGGTGTTCAGGTTAAGGCTGAAGGCCTTGTATTGGATAGACTTCCCGCTTTTCTCCCCTTTGAAGGAGAATGTAAGCAATGTCTTTGAAGGATGTACTTATAGGTGCTAAAAATTTCATTTATTTTATAGTTATTTCTCTGAAATGCAACTTTAGAGGATCTAGGTATATAGTGTCTCATGTTCCTTGTGCAATGCCATCAACATCTCATTTTTTTTGCTTAATGGCTTATCCCTGGCCCATAATTGGCAATATCTTGATGGGGTCAATAGGCCCTTCAGCCTTTGTGACATTGCCCTTCCACATGTGCAACTCATATGTGGTGTTTCTTCTGTCCTCATAGGTTCACCATAGATTTTGATAACCATGACTCCTGTTCGAGTTGTTTGATTTTCTTTTTGCATAGGTGGCCAACTTTGTGTCTTGTGTGGATTTGGTATCAATGTATTTTATATCAATTATCTTACAAGATAATTGAGATTTAGTACTAGGTTTAACTATTTGTCAACTTGTATTTGTAGCCTTGGGTCTCATCATTAAGTAGAAATTGTGTTAACGATCGCATCTTTATCCATGGAATGAGACTGGAAAGTTCTTCTGTTGGCCATATGGTGTGTTCTTCAAAATCAATATTGCTATGGTACTGGTTTTAGTCATGAAAAACTTCAGTATGCTCAACTACCATAACAGTGGGGAGATTTTAAAAATTTTTAGTAATATTTTCAAAATACTTATTTTAGTATTTTACAGAAAATAAAGTGGTGACTCAGAAATTTTCATGGAAAGAACCATACCCAATTTCACTTCAAATTAAGTGTTTGGTATGAACAAATTATGCACTAATCCATTAGTCTTTTTGAAATCCTTCCATGGAAAGAGAATGATTAAATGTAGAGATTTGTCGGGTGCTGGTTTTACTTAAGTACAGATGTAGAAATTGTAATTTCTATCAAATTGAGTGCCAATTCTTTCAGAAAACCATGCTTCTGAAATGGTAGATTGTGCTTCACCTAATCAATATGAATGCAAATTAATCACAATAAAGATGTTTGCTAATTTGTTGCATTGCAAGTGATCATGAGATTGCCTGTTAGCTACAATATCTTATGGGCCTAAACATTGTTGGACCTGAACTATGGAAAAAAAAGAAAAAAAAAACTTGTTAGCTGATTTGATTTGATCAATTCTCTGTTTCTGAATTCCTTACATGAATGTTCTGGATGCCCTAGTCTTCCTTGATAGGTTGTTCTATGCTGATGCCTTGTTGAGTCTGCAGACAACTAAGATATGGGTCTCTGATTCTGACGATATGTTGTCCAATTGATATCAAGGTATTCCCATATTGTAAATGTTCAGATTATCCCTCCACATCCACATGAATGCATGATAAATTTTCAAAATTCTGACATCTGAGGATGCAAGACATACTCTTATGCATAAAATATGAAATGCTTTCATAATGAACTGGACGCATACATCATGCGCGTAACTGCAAGGGCTCTATTCTTACTGTGTATGTTCCTTTGTTCAAGGGCTCTATATTTCCATGGTGCAAATGTTCTGATCATCCATCCACATCCTCATTAATGCATGAGAAATTTTCAAAATTCTAACATTTGAGGATGATAGACAAATACTCTTATGCCTTGAGAGGCTTTCACAATGAATTGCACACATACGCCATGCACTTAACTACAAGGGCTCTATTCTTAACTGTGTATATTCCATTTTTTCACATATATTTACTGTTTAATTGAATAATTTTTACAGGTGGTATCTCTAAAAGTTATTCGGATTCTCACATATATTTATTGTTTAATCGAATAATTTTCAGGTGGTATCTCTAAAAGTTATTCGGAATAAGCAAACGGGCCAGTCAGAAGGTTATGGATTCGTGGAGTTTGTTTCTCGTGCAGCTGCTGAGAAAATTCTTCAAAATTACAACGGTGGTATGATGCCTAGTACAGATCAGGCCTTTCGACTGAATTGGGCAACATTTAGCATGGGTGATCGACGTTCTGATATGGGTTCAGATCACTCTATATTTGTTGGTGATCTGGCTTCTGATGTTACTGATGCTTTACTGCAAGAGACTTTTGCAAGCAGATATTCATCCGTAAAAGGCGCAAAGGTTGTCTTTGATGCCAACACTGGCCGTTCAAAAGGCTATGGTTTTGTACGATTTGGTGATGATAGTGAGAGGCTGCGAGCTATGACTGAAATGAATGGACTTTACTGTTCCAGTAGGCCCATGCGTATTGGGGTCGCTACCCCTAGGAAATCCACTCAACAACAATATGTATCTCAAGGTACTTATTTTTACTGTTTGATGTTCCTGAACTTTTTTTTGCTATTTCCATCTTGCTTTTTGTTGTCCTTGTCCGCTGTAACTTGTAATTAGTTTTTCCATGTAAGAGTGTTAAGCATGTGGAAGTATGCTGTTTGCTACTTTCTTTGGTCATATTATCTCACACTTTGGCGAGTCAGTGATTTGAATGAGAAAGTTTGGCCAGAATTGTTTGGTAGTTTATATTGTTACCTGGAGTGTGGGTGATATATATTTTTTAATCTTAATATTTATTTGTTAATATATACATGTATTTATAAGGGAAACCCCCCCCTACAGATTTTTGTTTTTAAAATTTTTAATTTCCCTAAATTTGGGAATGTTATAAGTTTTAACAATTAACAATTGGGACAATATAGCATCCATGTCATGTGGACGCTTGAAGGGTGCACAAGCACCCTTAAATGATTTAGATTGAACCTAGTATCATCCAATGGCACAAAAAGAGTTTCATATTTTATTTTTTATTTTTATTTTAAAATAATATTTATTTGCAATTTGGGGTGTAGATGTATTTTTAAATGGCACATAAAATATAGATAGTAAAAGAATTAGTTTGAACAAAAAAGTTCACCAAAATACCCTTGAAACAATTTAAGGGTATTTTGGTCAACATTTTTGTTCAAAATATTTTTTTATTGTTTTTATTTGGTTCACCATATAGAAATTTATTTAGAACCCAAATTCTAGATAAAAACTATCTTGTGCATGTCGGATGTGGCCATGTTTAATATAAATCATTGAAATGTGGACATGAGACTTTAACTTAACAAATTCCATTTATACATTTTGAAATTAAAAGCAATCTTCCTAAGCATCTTCTTGGGCAATTCTTTTCTTTTTGTAGGGGGAAATATACTTGGTTATGTTTTCGTGTCCATGCAAGGTTTTAAAGTGGGGATATGTGACTCGAATCGCGCATCTGGATTTTTGATCCAGTTTAGGATTCAGCGATCTGGATTGGTGATGCAGTTTATCAAAACCTATCATTAAAAAATAAAAAAAATAAAAAACGATAAAGTAGAGCTAGTTTTGATTGCATGTTCTTTCAGAGAATAGATCAGAACTAGTTGTCTCATGGGGGGAATTAGTGGATTCCTGATACTTAGTGGGAAACTGTTCGCCCCCAAGGATTCCCGATTCAGATCGGGCAGTTCCAAACCGGATCAGCGGTATTTCAAACCTTTTGTCCATGTATTATGCATGTTTGGGCACCGGTTAGTTGATGGATGTTCTACTAAGGTTGCATCTCACTTCTGTCTGCTTTGTTTATGTTGCATGCCAACTTTCAACCTTTTGTTCTCATGCATTCCATACATGAAGCTTGTCACATATGTCATTGTTGACAAGCTGGATAGATGCTTAGGTCGGTCTTCATTGAATATGGTGATGGTTTTATTTGATGAATTCAAATAAATTAACCCATTACTTCTACATTATTAAACATGGAATTGTTACTTTAGGAGTTGTGGGAGGTGCATGTCATATCAATTGGCAAGTGCGATATGTTACAATACGTTGTGTGAATAGAAATTTATCCTTGTGATGAGTTGAGTTTGCAAGGAACGGTTTCCTAGCACAGACATCAGTTGTAAGATCTAATAAGATTAGTTGAAGGCAAATCATAAAATATCCAAAATGGTTATGAAACAATATGACTCCGGCCACCTCCCCACGCCTCTACCATTTCTTATGTGGCCTTCAGCCTCTAACCCTCCTCCCCTACCCCGTCTCCCCACTTACCTCCCTCCACCTCGTCCTTGCTCGAACCCCTCCTCAGTTTGGTGCTGACCAGCCTCCTTCATTGTCTCCCATCTCACTCAGTAGCTGATGTTCCCAACTTCGTGCTCATCTTTGGCAAGTTCGTCTCCTCCCAATCACTCCAGTCCTCTTTGGTTGGTAAATTCCATCCTCCCAGATGTGATGTGAAAGGCATTGAACGTTGGGGACACAACCTGTGGGGCATGGCCGAACTTTGTTAACTTTCAGGCGGGCAAATCCTGTTTTCCTTCCCATCAGAGGTCGCAGCGGCTAGAGCTCTTCACGAAACATCGGCTTAGTTCAAAGGAGCTTCCCTCTCTATAGTTAAGTGGATCAAAGACCTTGCTGCCGTTACTATACAGAAGATTTGGTTGAGGGCTTTCAATATCCCCCTACATGCTTGACACTTGGACATTTTTAAAATTATTGGGGACACTTGTAGAGGCTTCATATCAGTTCACTGGAAGTCTTCCTACAACCGCCCCCTTGGGTCAATCCAGACCCTCATTGAAGTTTTCGATCCGTGGCTCATCCTACCTTTTCTTTGACTCAAAATAGATGGTCTCTGCTACATCATCCACTTGGCATGGGTGCCGGCATATCTTCCTTCACCACCCTACCACTTCCCAGCCCAGTTGGTTCCTGGAGTTGGGGCAGTCAAACCTCAATCGAATGACTAGACCTTGGTCTCTCGACCCAGTCGTGGAACCCGAAGCTGGGGCATCAGGTTTCCCATTGTGTGCAGTAGCCTTCAGGACCACGACAACCTCATTTGGAGCCCTGTCTACCCTCCCATGTGGTCTAAGCCTCGCTTCCTGTGATCTACAGTCCATCCAGTGTTTCAAAAAGTGCTAGGCGGCACCTAGGTGGTCGGGGGGGTCCAGGCTGCCAGCGCCTATGCGGCCCGCCCAGGCGGGTGCCTAGTAAAACAAAATTTTGTTTTGGGGTTTTTTCTCTCTAAAATAGCCTCTAATGGGTTTTAGGTTTCAAATGAACCTAAAACCCATAATTTTACCCTTTAGTATTAAAAAAATGACCCAAAAATACCCTTAAGGAGCTGCATTTTTACCCTTGGGCCGGGCACAAGCTCTGGGCGTCTGCCCGAGCGGGTGTCTAGGTGGGTTCAAGGGGGCGCCTAGGTGGGCGCTCAAGTATGTCCGCCTAGTTTGGCCACCTAGGCCTGGGCGATGCTCCCAGGCCTTCTGGACCGCCTAGGTGGCCGTCCAGGCGCTGGGCGGCCTTCTTTTTAAAATAGTGAGTCCATCTGCCCCCTCTTCCTCTCGACACACATCCTCTACTCTTGAGCCCTCACAACTGGCTTCCCCTAGATCCAAGCCGGATTCAAATTTCCTGCCTGGGAAGCCGCCTTACCTTGTGCCACATGTACCTTCAGACAACCACACGACTTTCCTTCCTCCTCCTCATTACTCCCCTGACACTCTATTGTCTTTCTTTGCCCTACACTCGGTTATCAAGCCGGACAGAAACGAGGCTTGCTTTTTCGTCAATGATTGTATGGGCCTCTTATCCGATTGTTGTACACGTGCCCCTTTAGGACAACCTTCTACCCCTACCGCCCCCTACCCCACGGTCATTTGTCTTCCCTACCTCTCGAAACTTCCCAGCAGACTCCAACTCACATCTTGGCCTGTCTCTCTCTATCCTCCCTCTTCTCCCCACTGATGCCCCACATCTCTCCCCCATCTCTGGTGTCCCAAGAACTTTCCTTTCTCAACCTCTTGTCCTCTCCAACCCCATGTCAGCCGGCTTCCACAGCTTCAGCAGTACCTTCTCCACCCGAGAAAGTTGGCCTTTCTCTCATTCCCCTCCTCAACTCCTTCCCTCTGAGTCAGCTCTCGGAGCCTCCCATGTCGGCAACCCTCCTCGCGGCCCCGACGTTGTCCCTCGGCATCCCACCTCAAGCAGCGATGTTTCCACAACAGAAGATCGTCAATCTGACCCAAGGGTTACGATAGACCAACTTGCTTCGTGCTCGCTCCCCCGCCCTGCCTTCTCGTTGGCCATCTCGTCTATGGCTTCTCCTCGCTTTCTCCTCGGTTCTCTTCCCTCGCCACCCTATCAGTCTTTTCCTCCCTTAGTCTACTGCATCCCCAAACCCTCATTCTCCCTCTCACTACTTTCCCTTGCCTTACATCTTCTATCCCCATCTTTACCCTCTACCTTACCCTCTCTCTCCTCTTAATCCGCCGCCCTCTCCTTTCACTGTCACTCCACCTTCTCCCCTCCCCCTCTCCCTCCTTGTCCTCCAGCCAGCTTCCTTTTCCCCACGGCCTCTCCTCCTTTCTTTTTGACCCTCTCACTGGTTCCTCCCTCCCTTTCTTCTCAGCTTGCTCTTCTTCCCCATTCTCTCCCATCCCTCGTCCTCTCACCTCCCCTCTGTCCTCCTCTTCCCTCTCCATTCTTGCTATTGTTCCCCCCTGGTACAACCTTGCAGCAACTCTCGTCACATGTCACTCCTTGCTTCAAATCCTTCTTCTGCCTCTAGGAATCACCCACCATCCCCCCTCTTCTTGGCTTTGACTCTACAACCCCAGCGGCGTGCTCTTTCTCGGTTTCTGGCACCTCGTTCAACTCCTCCTTTGTGGACAACCTGGATAGGGCACAAGGCAATCTGCACATGGTGTTGCCATGACTATGATGGATTGGAGCAGGCCCGTCGTGCATTTGGCACAACAGACGCGGAAACAAGAGTTAAAGTAAGTAAGAAGGGAAGTAGAGAACTCTCGAATCCCAGATGCAGTGTCAACTATGATAAGGCGACTCCCACTTCATCCCCTACCTCTGCATCTCCCTCTCTCCGGTGCTCCTCAAGAAGCATGCCTCCCCGCAACCCTCGTACCTATGCAAATTTTAACTTGGAATATCAGAGGTCTCGGAGACGCTGTCAAACGAGGGACAGAGAAGGACTTCTACACTAAACACCACACATCTCTCTTAGTCTTGATAGAAACTACCTTCCTCCCTCCTCATGCTGGTGTGGCAAATTTGGGGCTCCCGCCCATAGACAATGGCTTGCTCGTGAGGCCATAGGGACCTCGGGTGGGATCTGGGTCATTTGGGACCCCTGCACCCACTCCATAAGCTTCTCCCACATTGGTACCTTCTCCATCATTTTGGTCCTCTCCAAACAAACTGATGGCTTTCAGTGGAAGTTCATGTCTGTCTGTGGGCCCAACTATAATGGCCTCTGAGACAGTTTTTGGGAGGAACTCGAGCTGTTAGCTCTGGTACCACCCTCCACCTGATGTATAAGGGGGGACTTTAATGTCACAAGGTGGTCCTTGGAGTGTAGTTCTAAGTCTAGGATCTCACAAGGTATGGTGGCTTTCTCTGATGTCATCTCTAGGAACCACTTGATAGACATCCCTCTCCTCAATACCCAATTTACTTAGTTGTATCACTTGGTGGCTCCCAATCTCTCCAAACTAGACAGATATCGCCTATCTCCCCAATGGGATTATGCTTTCCCAGACTCATACTCTACCCTCCCAAAGCCCACTTCAGACCACTGCCCTATTTTGATGGATACCCACTGCCCTATTTTGAGAGAGAGAGAAAGTGGGGCCCATATGAGGAGATTGGCATATGAGGAGATTGGGTGATGATGAGAGAGAAAGAAAAGGGGAGTGGAGCATGGAGTAGGGTGCACTAGGGTGTATTACAATTGTGTGGTTCCTAGTATGGGTTAGGCTTGAAAAAATGGTTTTTGGTAGCAAAAATAAATTAGGGTTTTGGCTAAATTTAAGTTTACGAGGGTCTAAGCTAGATCCTAGGAAGATTAGGATTTTTGGTTCCTTAGGATTTCCTCAGCTGAAACATGGGGTGTCTACAATTGCCCCTCTTTATCGCTCGTGTCGCATGCTTTAGGGAGATGAGTGGCAAAGACGTAGACATCTGAGCCACAAAGTCAGAGAAGTACATAGTTAACAAAAGGCTGCATGCGAGGGTGCGAAATAGCATCGTTGCTCGAAAGTTTGGCATCAGTTGGCCTTTGGTGCCTGTGCTCTCTGGGACTTGAAGGTTAACTTAGCCCATCGGTTGAGGCGATCACTGCGGGCCCCATTTGCAGGCTAAGGTTGTGGTGTTAGATTTTCAAGGAAGATTGTGTTTTGAAATGAATAGAATAGAGTTGAAAGTGGTTTAGGTTAAAAGGCGGAGCAAGTTTCCGCCCGAGTAAATGCCAAGTCGTCTTATATCCCTTGATGTTCCTAGGGTCTAGGCTTAGTGGTCGGTGTCGTTGGAAGGTCAGAGTTTTGAAGGTCGAGGCTGAAAGTGTTGCATGTTTGGGCGAGAGGTTTAGGTGTGGTTGGACCTCTTTCTCACATATGCTTAACTTCTTCGAGCATTCTCTAGCTCAGTCCTCTTTTGGACTTAGGGTTGATCCTTTTTATTTTGCAGGATCCGATGTGTTATCATTGTGGGCGGCTTATTATCCAACTCCTTGTTTTCGGAAACATTTTTAGGAAAATTTTGGAAACAGGGAGAAATTTTTAAAATAGATGCTGATGGCGGGTTACGATTTGAACCAAAGAAATTAAAGTTTTGAAAAATGACAAACACAAGATTTTGTCAAGCATCCATTACGATTTGAAGCAAGCACCCATGCCTAAAATCTCATATTGATCTGATTTGTAGATAAAAGATTGAAATTCAAATGGTAACATGCACTTTCAACCATCTGATCATGATTTGATGTTTGGGAGCATAACCTCAAATCTCATATCGATCCAATTTGTAGATAAAAGATTGAAATTCACAAAGTAACATGCATTTTCTACCATCTGATCATGATTTGATGTTTGGGAGCATGACCTGAACAATTGTTGACAACATATTTTTAGCTTTTTCCTATTCACACACACACATTTATATGGGATTCTGTATTATCAAAATATTTTCCTATTGTACAAGGTCATAATTATTCCTAGCCATCAGATTTGGAATGAGGTGGTTGGGGTTGTCACAAAGTTCAAGAAGAATCTTGTTTAACCTTGAGCTTTGTTGGTAGTGCATAACCAGCTTCTCGATTCTACATCTAACAACTAAGTACGATTGTGATCTTGTACTAAAACCCTTAGGTACTTGATTTCACATCTTTGGCTTAAGTGCGAATCTGACCTTTTACTAAATCTAAATGATCTGATTGTGTACTTATATTACAAATACACGTACACCTAGGCACGCACACACACTCACGCACGCACGCTCATGATCGAGTTTTTATAGAACTTTGCTCATGACTCATGTTGTCCAAATCCCATTAGACGGATACAGCCGTCTGATATTGTTTGAACTTTAATAAATTTTCTACAAGTCAAACTGCTATAAAATTTGATGTGTGGGCCTCCTTGAGGCTCACCTGAAAAACTATAAAAAGCAATTGAATTAATAAGAATGACTAAAACACCATATAAGTATATATGAGGTATTTTGGTTATTTTATTTTTGATAATTATTTTTGTTATCATTTTATTTAATGTGTGATGGTTAGATATACACCTGCCCCAAATTTAAGTAAATCTGTTTTGTATAAAAATATTAAAATTTAAGCACTATCGGGTGATAGTTGCTGTTTGATGGAATTTGGATGGTGACGAACCTTGAGCAAGGTACTATAGAAACTCGCTCTTGGGCATTTTTAAGTATTTATTAATATATTATTTCATATTATATATTATATATTATTATATAATTTTTATTGTTATTTAGGGACATTAATGTAATATTTATAAATTTGTTTTTTTAGAATGTGCATTTTCATATTGAGGGAAATTGAAGCTCATGTTCCTTTTCTGTGTTTTTTGGTTTTTCCAAAAAATAACCCTAATTCAGAACTCTAAGTTTCGAACCACAGCGTTTCTTTATTTTATTGAGAGATTGATCAGAACTTGAAGTTGTGAATCGACTTGTTTTCTAAACAAACTTGTCCGAAACTTCAATTTTTGAACCTATTGCTGCTAAAAAGCAAAAATATGAGCTGGCTTGAACTTGGAGTTTCAAACAGTCTCGCTTGTATTTTTTTTTTGAACTAGCGGAACTTAGAGAGTGAGAGACCGATTTGGAACTCAGTTCTGAACCTTTTTTTTATCTAAAAATTAATTGTCCCCAGTTCGGAACCAATAATTCGGTCAAAAATCCCCATTTCGGAACTCGAAACTCCAAACTGGTTGGTTTATGACAAGATTTGGAACTCGACTTCTGGAACCAATCTCTCGATAAAATAAATAGACTGCTATTTTGAACTTGGATTTCCGAACTTGGGCTATTTTGGACATTTTTGAAACACCACAAAAATTGATGGATATTCACATTAATTTAGCTATAAATATATATGATTTTTACTATAGATTATAAAATATATATAATATATTTTATATATAATTTATATACAACTTTTATTTTATATTTTTACATGGATCCTCGTTGTTGGGTCCAGGACTGATTGACCTAGACTTGATGTGGTCCGGGTTAGCCCTTGAACCTGCTGATCAGGTCTGGGTTGTGGTTGGTGAAATCCAGGTCTGATCGGTTTATAGGCTTACTGATGCTATATGTGATGCTTTTGTTCTGATAATGGAACTCTTTTGTTTGACAATATGTTGTATCTATATAATTCTTTAGTGTCTGCTTGATTTATTGTTCCTTTTCTTGTGTATTGCTCTATTAAGTTATCATGGAAAAGGAAATCAGATTACTCAATTATACTCTTGTATAAATAGGTGGCTTTCCATCCAATGGTCAAAACTTCCAGTCCGAGGGTGATTCAAACAACACGACAGTGAGTCTAAATCTTGATCCTCTGTTGTTCAATGCACAGCACTATTTTCTCATTAATTTGTTTACAATTGTAGATATTTGTTGGAGGACTTGACTCAAGTGTTACTGAGGACGATCTTAGAGAAGCTTTTTCTAAATATGGTGATATTGCCTCAGTAAAGATACCAGTTAATAAGGGGTGTGGCTTTGTGCAATTCGCCAATAGGTGCGTATCTAGTCCATGTGTTAATCCCCTCCCACTCCCCCACTCTCTTCTTTCTCCTTTTGTGCCCATATTGCTATTTTACTTTGTAAAACGTCACAGGAGTAATGCTGAGGAGGCATTGCAAGGGTTGAATGGCACCGTCATTGGGAAGGTGACAATTCGCCTTTCTTGGGGTCGCAATCCCGGGAATAAGCAGGTAATAAGTTAGTTTCTTGAACTTACATAAAGTAGGGAGAGATGGTAAAGTATATTATAATCCAATGGACTAGGGAATAAACTTACTCTGTTTAGGTCGTGACTGCCCAATGAAATGATGGTGGATGGTGACAGAGAGATTGTGATCCACCAGAAACAAAATGTGGGTCCTGTCTCCTTTGTCACTGCACACCATTTCATCAGACAGCGATGGTCACATGGACTATGGGTTCTGAAGCTTATTGGTTTATAATGTACTTGCTATGTGCTTGTGGGACACTCTTGTTTGGGTACTTGGTTATTGCCATATGTTGTTGTTTTGCCTCCTTTGATTTTCCTGTTCTCTATTGAACTGGTAATTAGCATCCTAGGGTCGATGCCATTAATGCTTACCTTGTAGAACTCTCTTGTTTGGGTGCTTGGTTATTTCAATATGCGGTCTTTTTGCCTTCACTGATTTTTCTTGTTCCTTCTTTTTACCAATTGGTCAATAACAGCCTAGGGCAGATGCTGCAAATCAATGGAATGGGTCTTACTATGGAGGGCAGGTTTATGATGGCTATGGTTATGCTGCCCAGCCTCAAGATCCGGCCGTGTATGCAGCTTATGGAACCTACCCTGTTTATGGGAACCACCAGCAACAGGTAAGCTAGTAGTTCTGAACAAGCACTTCTATTGAGCTGTAGAAGATAGGAAGATTGTCATGCTACATGGACATGGTAGCCATATTTAAGTAGTGGTGGCAGTGTATTATCGTCTAGAGCTATGGTAAAAAAAACTGATTAGCGTCCTGAGAGAGTTTAGAATGGTTTGGACATTTTTCTTATGAACTGGCCTTGTACTTTCTTGCTACTGAGGCTCGCAAAGGCTTTGCCAGTTGTGAGTAGAGAGAATTTTTGTGTGCAATTCGTCTTTAGCTTTTGTTGCATATGGTCCATCCACACACTGGTCTGTGTTTGCTTGTTTTCCTTGGATTATGCATATTATGGGCATGGTTTGTAAATTTGAAGGAGACAAGTGGGTTGGGTTAATGGTTCAGGTAGCTCCTATTGTTGGTCGGAATGTGTGCTGTCCATCCAAGTGAAAATTAACCGCGAAAGTAGTTTGGTGGCGTGCGTTATCTTTTATATGGTCTTTTCATCCATTCCATCCATCCATTTTTCATTTGTAGGGCTTCGACCCTTTGTGAGGAAATGCTAACAGTATCAAAACCCTTTGTATATGAAAATGGGCGTTGATACTCCCTCTCGTAAGGACCTTCAAGACATTTATTTTTGTTGTTTGCATGGGATAGCATGACCGCCAATTATGGGTCTTGTACATTTTATAACTATGATTTTAACTATATTAATTGAACTTGTATAGGGCCCCTCAAATATGTAATGCATCTTTATTTACTACTGAGGCTTAGGAGTAATATGCCCCGGGCTTTCATTACATGTTCATTACTGGCAACGCTAGGGTCGCATAGAGATTATGCGACAACAAAGGGTAAGACACTGAGCATGAAATCTTCGTAAGCGAAGCGAGCGTTGCCCGTGAAAGTGGTGTCCTTGTCCTTGAACTTCTCTGTCAGTCCCTGCACGAATCAAAAGTAACCATTCCATTCCAAATTTATTTTTAGAATTAACTTTTTCACTGTAAAACTGGAGATATTTCGTAAATCTTCGAAATAATCCAGTCTACATGTATCTGGTTCTCCTTTAACCTAGATATAGCCTGTATTCTGACAAATAGGAAGTAAATTTTTATGGCACTGGTGGATGAAAGTCTACGTGCCAAAGATTTTTGTCGTCACTGATAGCTTTTTTTTTTTTTAATTTCATTAATGTCTTTTGCAATTTTAATTACTTCTTAGGGACATTTATCAAAATACTCGAGCTACACAAAGACGAGAACATGAAAAGGCGTATTGAGATATGAACTATAAACATTTTACTGTTATTTTTATTCCAAAACACCCATGAAAGATGATGATTATGAACTCAAAAAGTTAAAAAAATATTATTAGTGCATTTCTTATGGGAATTTTGATATATTCTCTAATTTTTATAGTTTTAAGATAGCCTTTTTTTCCAAACACAGCTGGATTTGCCAAGTCAACTCGGCCTGGGCCTGCTTCGTGTCCGGTTTAAGAATGTGGTGAAGTAAAATTTGTAAACATGAAAGGTTGACGATAAAGTAGCTGATGAATTGGGTAAAGAATCGATGGTAAAAGTTGGTGTTATTAAAAGGAAAAGGTCGTTGCAAGAGATTGGTCAGAAGAGAGTTGACCTCATTCCAATATTTCTCTCCTTGCCCCCAGTTCCTATGCGGTTCTCTTTACCTCTTCCCGTGGTTTCCCCACAAATCCCTTTATCGCACTAACTCGCTACAAATGGGGTATTTGCTCGCTTTCTCTATCAAACGCATACATGCAAGTATGTGTAAAATGATCTTCCAGCTGCAAGAACACCATACGCAAAAAGTGCTCATCGTTTGGGTGAACACCATACGCAAAAACCTCATTTGTATGTAAACTCCATGCGCAAAAACCCTACCTACCTACCTACCTACCTAAGGATCCAAATTGTCAATAATGTATGTGGTGCGAAAAAGGGGGAAAAGATTTTGTGGCGGTTTACCTTCACGACGAGGCAATACCTACAACAAGGAGATGGATGCCATTGTCAGCAACCAAGCAAAACAACATCTACAGACTTCAAAGAGTGATATTAACATAGACGCACGCCCTGGTAGAGAGAGAGAGAGAGAGAGAGAGAGAGAGAG
>NW_006498691.1:857655-871473 GCF_000471905.2 Amborella trichopoda | reverse complement strand
GTTATTAGAAGTGGTTTAGCTTCTGAGGTTTCTGATATATCTTCCGGTGGATCAGGACTATATGTTGTAATAAGATGATTGAATTCTAATTCATCTGTATCTGACTCTTGCTGAGATAAATTTTGTAATTCTAGAGTTTTAATTCTATTTTTTAATTGGTGAACCTCTTTTTTAACTTCTTTAATCTCATGTTATAATTCTGAAATAAAAGGTTCTTTTTGTTGAGTAATATGTTGTTCACTTACCCTCTTCATAATAAAAGCAAAATTGTATTTTTCAGGTGTTTTACTAATAAGAAGTGTTTTTGCTTATGTTTTAGTTAGAGTAATAAATTTAGCGATGACATATCTTTTTTCTTCGGGATCTGTAATTTTCTCAATAAGATCTAAGATCAGATAATCTTCTTGGGTAAGCATATGAAGATTATGTGTAGGTATAGGACAAGTGCAATTAGATTTTTCCATTGGATGTGATGATTCTGTATCTGGAAGAATCTGAAGAATCAGATGACTCTGTCCATAAAAGGTCATCTTCTTGAATATGTCCTATTTGTGATTCAGTAGAATCTGAAGATATGGAATCATAATTTATTATATTATATAATTTTGATTTGAATGATTCATCTAAGTGTAATGTTTTTATTTTATTTTTTAATTTGCATTGGTGTTTATAATGACCAACTTTTCCACATTTATAACATACTGGAAGTTTCCTTGTATTTTTATTATTTGGAGAGAATTTGTTTATAAATTTTTGTTTAGATTTTTTATATTGTTTATGTACTTTATTGGATTTAGATTTATATTTGTCTTTTTTATATTTTTTCTTTTTCTTATATAACTTTTTAGGTTTTATTTTTTCTATCTAAATGATATCCAAATTGTTCACAGAAATCACCAAGTTCTTTTCGCTTGGTAATGTTGTTTATCTAACTGTCTTTTGAGTTTAAGATCAGTACATAAAGCCAATCCTTCAGCACATATTTCTGCTGATAGTTCTCCAAGTGTATAGGCCGAGTATATTATAACCCCATTATGTTTCTTTCTAAGTCTTTCTTTGACTTTTTCTGCAAATAAGTATGGTAAACCAGCAATAAATTTTTCTGTCCAATGGTCTAGTTGACAATCTTCTCGTATTAGTAATCTTAAGAAAAAGACATCCTTGTACCATTTATAATGAGATAATGTAAGACAACGAAGATTGGATAGCAGATCTTCTGATCTTGCTGCCTATAGGGCCGTACTTCATACAAAATGTAGTGTAATAGTATATATTAAAGTGTTTACTGTAACACTTTCAGTATAAATTATTTCTTGATTTTGTTCATTTCTGGCGGTCCATTGCCTTGTATTGGTAAGGATTCTATTTTTGGTTTCATCATCCACATAGTAATCCCACCTGGTTTCTATGTTTTACCATAGGCGATTCTATTTATATCAATAGGTGAAGTATCCATAAAAGCAGATTCTTGGTTTTGTATGGTATCTTCTATAACTGGTTCTTCCTCTTGGAGCATCATTGTTTCATGCTCTTGTATTTTTGTTTTTCCCTTATCTGAAGATTCTGGTAAAGGAACAGCTATATTGGGTATTGGTATAGGAATACTGAGTTTAGGAGAAGGGATTCCTTTAATATCTAATTGGGCTAATTTGGATATTAGCTGATCCATTAAGGTTTTATTCTTTTCGCCGATATGGAATTTATTTTTATTGAGTTCTGGAGGTAGTTTAAACATAACTGCTTTAGGAGTTATTCCCTTAGTTTGAGGAGTAACTAATCGTAAGATACGTTCTGCTTGTATTCCTAAAGTACCAATAAAAGATATTTATCAGAAATGATCATTCAAATTAAAATTAGGTTATGCTATAAAAACAGTAGAAGAAAGTCTATCTGTGACTCAAAACCAAGAAGACTTTCAGTTATTATCAAGAAATATTATTGAAAAACATAGAGAAAATAATTATAAATATTTACACATTGGATTAATCCAAATATCCATTAAACCTTTAACCCGTCTAGGGTTAAAGGCTTCAGTGCTTGTATGCCTAAGAGATACAGGACACAATAAGTTCTCAGTTTCACTCCTAGGCATGGTCGAATCTAGCCTATGTAGTGGACTCATATATTTTAATTGGTTTCCAAATTTTTCTATTTCTTTAACAGACCAAAATATATTAGAAATATTAACTATAAATTTGAAAACTCATGGATTTAATATGATACATGGTTCTCAGAATTTAGCAATAGTATACCGAATTTATTATAAAGTAATGAATACTCTCTGTCTTAATATTATGCAAGCTGATAAAAAAGATCAAACTATATTATTTCAAACAAATATAGAAAAATCAAATACGATTATACCAAAAACCATTACTTGGTCCAATATTATTCTACCTCAATCATGGGCATTGCAACATGCAAACCAACCCAGAGAAGTACCTGTGAATAATATTCTAAACCAAATAATAGAACATAAGGATGAAAATATTGAAATAAAATTCCAACAGCCTATAGTACAGGATGATATAGATATTAATAGGAAAAGAAATAAAAAACCATTAATACCTGCTAGAAAATCTTGTCATACTACTCCCGATGTTATCATACTTCCTTCTCCTACAATACCTACAACATCTTCAGACTTCCAATTACAAGGAGTCAAAAGAACAGCTGATCATGTAGTCATTCCTAGATATACATCTGAACCTGACATAACTGAATTCCAAATACTTACATTACAAATAGAAGAAAATATAAATAATAATAATGCGTAAGATGCATATATATAAACATATTCAGCTGCTAAATTAGAACGAAAAAAGAGAAAAATAGATATTAATTATCTAAAAAAAGATTATCTTTCTCCAAAAAATCAAGGTATTGGGGATTGGTATCTTCAAACTTTCCAACCTAGGTTAATGGAATTATTCCATCAAAAACATAATAAATTTTTGAAAAAAGAAAGAGAAACAAAAGGATTTTATATATGGTTAAAAGAAATAGATACTCAATATAAAATAAACATTCCTCCATTTAATACTCTTCAAACCATAGAAGAAAAAACATATATTAGTACGGATGGTATTACTACTACTAGTACACATCCTCCTGAAAAAAGTATAATACTCAAAGGCGCCCTAACCCTGTTAAGCAAAGGAGAACCACCACGATTTCTATATGATATTATTGCAACACCATATAAAATTCTACCTAAAGAAATAGGTAAAAAATAAGAACTAATACCTCATATCGTGGAACAAAACAATTATACTAATTTATATATGCAATATTTAGGAAAACAAGCAGAACGTATAGAACGATTAGTTACTCTTCAAACTAAAGGAATAACTCCTAAAGCAGTTTTGTTTAAACCACCTCCAGAACTCAATAAAAATAAATTCCATATCAGCGAAAATAATAAAACCTTAATGGATCAGCTAATATCCAGATTAGCCCAATTAGATATTAAAGGAATCCCTTCTCCTAAACTCAGTATTCCTATACCAATACCCAATATACCTGTTCCTTTACCAGAATCTTTAGATAAGGGGAAAACAAAAATACTAGAGCATGAAACAATGATGCTCCAAGAGGAAGAACCAGTTATAGAAGATACCATACAAAACCAAGAATCTGCTTTTATGGATACTTCACCTATTGATATAAACAGAATCGCCTATGGTAAAACATGGAAACCAATCACGGCTTTACCATATTATAAGAGACCTACACCTGTTGATGTACAGCTTGAAGAAGATGCTATACAACAAGCTGTTTCCTATTCAGGAAGATCAATAGTTAATTGGACAATAGATGGTTTATCTGAATTAAAAATATTAGATGTCATGAGACATATGACAATGTTTGCTTCAGCAAACAAAATGGTAGGCAATCTAGACCAAGAGGTTGCCAAAGCAATAGTAAATGGCTTTACTGGCTAGTTAAGAGGCTGGTGGGATTTCTATGTGGATGATGAAACCAAATATAGAATCCTTACCAATACAAGGCAATGGACCGCCAGAAATGAACAAAATCAAGAAATAATTTATACTGAAAGTGATGCAGTAAACACCTTAATATCTACTATTACACTACATTTTGTAGGAAGTACGGCCCTATTGGCAGCAAGATCAGAAGATCTGCTATCCAATCTTCGTTGTCCTACATTATCCCATTATAAATGGTATAATAATGTCTTTTTTTCAAGATTACTAATATGAGAAGATTGTCAACTAGACCATTGGAAAGAAAAATTTATTGCTGATTTACCATACTTATTTGCAGAAAAAGTCAAAGAAAGACTTAAAAAGAAACATAATGGAGTTATAATATACTCGGTCTATACACTTGGAGAACAATCAGCAGAAATACGTGCTGAAGGATTGGCTTTATGTACTGATCTTAAACTCAAAAGACAGTTAGATAAACAGCAAATTACCAAGCGAAAAGAACTTGGTGATTTCTGTGAACAATTTGGATATCATTTAGATAGTAAAAATAAACCTGAATAGTTATATAAGAAAAAGAAAAAATATAAAAAAGACAAATATAAATCTAAATCCAATAAAGTACATAAACAATATAAAAAATCTAAACAAAAATTTATAAACAAATTCTTTCTAAATAATAAAAATAAAAGGAAACTTCCAATATGTTTTAAATGTGGAAAAGTTGGTCAATATAAACACCAATGCAAATTAAAAAAGAAAATAGAATCATTACACTTAGATGAATCATTCAAATCAAAATTATATAATATAATAAATTATGATTCCATATCTTCAGATTCTACTGAATCACATATAGGAAATATTCAAGCTGATGACCTTTTATGAACAGAGTCATCTGATTCTTCAGATTCTTCTACAAATACAGAATCATCATATCCAATGGAAGAATCTAATTGCACTTGTTCTATACCTACACATAATCTTCATATGCTTACCCAAGAAGATAATCTGATCTTAGATCTTATTAAAAAAATTACAGATCCCGAAGAAAAAAGATCTGTCATCACTAAATTTATTACTCTAACTAAAATAAAAACAAAAACACCTCCTATTAGTAAAACACCTGATGAATACAATTTTGCTTCTATTATGAAGAACATATTACTCAACAAAAAGAACCTTCTATTTCAGAATTAAAACATGAGATTAAAGAAGTCAAAACAGAGGTTCACCCATTAAAAAATAGAATTAAAACTCTAGAATTACAAAATTTATCTCATCAAGAGTCAGATACAGATGAATTAGAATTCAATCATCTTATTACAACATATAGTCCTGATCCACCGGAAGATATACCAAAAACCTCAGAAGCTAAACCACATCTAATAACAACTTCTTCTGTAAATCTGATAGATATAATTATGATTCAAAAATGGTTTGTTTAAGTCACAATAATAGTAGCAGAAGATTATCTCTTTCAAACATCAGCTTTAATAGACTCAGGTGCTGACCATACCAGAAACCTAAGAAGCTAAACCACTTCTAATAACAACTTCTTCTGTAAATCTGATAAATAAAATTATGATTCAAAAATGGTTTGTTCAAGTCACAATAATAGTAGTAGAAGATTATCGCTTTCAAACATCAGCTTTAATAGACTCAGGTGCTGACCTTAATTGCATCAATGAAGGATTAGTACCGTCAAAATATTTTGATAAAACAACTCATATCCTAATTACTGCAGATGACAGTAGACTCTTTATCAATTATAAATTATCCAATGCTTCTGTTTTTAATAATCACCAATGTATCAATACACTATTTATTATGGTCAAAGGACTAAGCCAAGCGGTTATACTTGGAGTCCCATTTCTTACAATACTATATCCCATATCAATCGATCAAACAGGAATATCTTCGAATTCTCAAAATGCACCAATACACTTTGATTTTATTCATAAACAAAAATTAAAGGAAATTAATAATGTCAAAGTCAATTACACAATAAAGAAAAATTTCTTTGTACTTTAAAACAATAAATTAAATATAAATATGTAGAAGAACAAATACAGAATCCTTTGATCCAACAAAAGATTCAATCAATTCAACAACAAATCGAAACCTCTATCTGTAGTGAGCATCCCAATGCTTTTTGGGAAAGGAAAAAAACCATTAATACCTGCTAGAAAATCTTGTCATACTACTCCCGGTGTTATCATACTTCTTTCTCCTACAATACCTACAACATCTTCAGACTTCCAATTACAAGGAGTCAAAAGAACAGCTGATCATGTAGTCATTCCTACATATACATCTGAACCTAACATAGCTGAATTCCAAATACTTACATTACAAATAGAAGATGATATAGAAGAAGATATAATGGATCAGCTAATATCCAAATTAGCCCAATTAGATATTAAAGGAATCCCTTCTCCTAAACTCAGTATTCTTATACCAGTACCCAATATACCTGTTCCTTTACCAGAATCTTCAGATAAGGGAAAAACAAAAATGCCAGAGCATGAAACAATGACTCTCCAAGAGGAAGAACCAGTTATAGAAGATACCATACAAAATCAAGAATCTGCTTTTATGGATACTACACCTATTGATATAAACAAAATCGCCTATGGTAAAACATGGAAACCAATCAAAGCTTTACCATATTATAAGAGACCTACACCTGTTGATGTACAGCTTGAAGAAGATGCTATACAACAAGCTGTTTCCTATTCAGGAAGATCAATAGTTAATTGGACAATAGATGGTTTATCTGAATTAAAAATATTAGATGTCATGAGACATATGACAATGTTTGCTTTAGCAAACAAAATGACAGGCAATCCAGACCAAGAGGTTGCCAAAGCAATAGTAAATGACTTTACTGGCTGGTTAAGAGGCTGGTAAGATTTTTATGTGGACGATGAAGCCAAAAAAAGAATCCTTACCAATACAAGGCAATGGACCGCCAGAAATGAACAAAATCAAGAAATAATTTATACTGAAAGTGATGCAGTAAACACCTTAATATATACTATTACACTACATTTTGTAGGAAGTACGGCCCTATTGGCAGCAAGATCAGAAGATCTGCTATCCAATCTTCGTTGTCCTACATTATCCTATTATAAATGGTACAAGGATGTCTTTTTCTCAAGATTACTAATACGAGAAGATTGTCAACTAGACCATTGGAAAGAAAAATTATTGCTGGTTTACCATACTTATTTGCAGAAAAAGTCAAAGAAAGACTTAGAAAGAAACATAATGGAGTTATAATATACTCGGCCTATACACTTGGAGAACTATCAGCAGGAATATGTGCTGAAGGATTGGCTTTATGTACTGATCTTAAACTCAAAAGACAGTTAGATAAACAACAAATTACCAAGCAAAAAGAACTTGGTGATTTCTGTGAACAATTTGTATATCATTTAGATAGAAAAAATAAACCTAAAAAGTTATATAAGAAAAAGAAAAAATATAAAAAAAACAAATATAAATCTTTTATGGTAAAGCTGTGAAAAGCTGTGATTGGTTTACATGTTTTACCATAGGCGATTCTGTTTATATCAATAGGTGTAGTATCCATAAAAACAGATTCTTGATTTTGTATGGTATCTTCTATTACTGGTTCTTTCTCTTGGAGCATCATTGTTTCATTCTCTGGTATTTTTGTTTTTCCCTTATCTGAAGATTCTGGTAAAGGAACAGGTATATTGGGTATTGATATAGGAATACTGAGTTTAGGAGAAGGGATTCCTTTAATATCTAATTGGGCTAATTTGGATATTAGCTGATCCATTAAGGTTTTATTATTTTTGCCGATATAGAATTTATTTTTATTGAGTTCTGGAGGTGGTTTAAACAAAACTCCTTTAGGAGTTATTCCCTTAGTTTGAGGAGTAACTAGTCGTTCTATACGTTCTGCTTGTTTTCCTAAAGATTGCATATATAAATTAGTATAATTGTTTTGTTCCACGACATGCGGTATTAGTTCTTGTTTTTTACCTATTTCTTTGGGTAGAACTTTATATGGTATTGCAATAATATCATATAGAGATTGTGGTGGTTCTCCTTTGCTTAACGGGGTTATGACACCTTTGAGTATTATACTTTTTTCAGGAGGGTATGTACTAGCAGTAGTAGTACCATCCGTACTAATATATGTTTTTTCTTCTATGGTTTGAAGAGTATTAAATGGAGGAATGTTTATTTTATATTGAGTACATATTTCTTGTAACTATATAAAACATCCTTTTGTTTCTCTTTCTTTTTTCAAAAATTTATTATATTTTTGATGGAGTAATTCTTTTAACCTAGGTTGGAAAGTTTGAAGATATCATTCCCTAATACCTTGACTTTCTTGAGAAAGATAATCTTTTTTGAGATAATTAATATCGATTTTTCTCTTTTTTCGTTCTAATTTAGCAGCTAAATATGTTTCTATATATGCATCATACGCATTATTATTATTTATATCTTCTTCTATATCATCTTCTATTTGTAATGTAAGTATTTGGAATTCAGCTATGTCAGGTTCAGATGTATATGTAGGAATGACTACATGATCAGCTGTTCTTTTGACTCCTTGTAATTGGAAGTCTGAAGATGTTGTAGGTATTGTAGGAGAAGGATGTATGATAACATCGAGAGTAGTATGACAAGATTTTCTAGCAGGTATTAATGGCTTTTTATTTCTTTTCCTATTAATATCTATATTATCATGTACTATAGGCTGTTCGAATTTTATTTCAATATTTCCATCCTGATGTTCTATTATTTAGTTTGGAATATTATTCACAGGTACTTCTCTGGGTTGGTTTGCATGTTGCAATGCCCATGATTGAGGTAGAATAATATCGGACCAAGTAATGGTTTTTGGTATAATTCTATTTGATTTTTCTATATTTGTTTGAAATAATATAGTTTGATCTTTTTTATCAGCTTGCATAATATTAGGACAGAGAGTATTCATTACTTTATAATAAATTCGGTATACTATTGCTAAATTCTGAGAACCATGTATCATATTAAATCCATGAGTTTTCAAATTTATAGTTAATATATCTAATATATTTGGGTCTGTTAAAGAAACAGAAAAATTTGGAAAGCAATTAAAATATATAGGTCCACTACATAGGCTGGATTCGACCATGCCTAGGAGTGAATCTGAGAACTTATTGTGTCTTGTATCTCTTAGGCATACAAGCACTGAAGTGTTTAACCCTAGACGGGTTAAAGGTTCAATGGCTATTTGGATTAATCTAATGTACAAATATTTATAATTATTTTCTATTAGTAAAACACCTGATGAATACAATTTTGATTATATTATGAAGAGGGTTAGTGAACAACATATTACTCAACAAAAAGAACCTTCTATTTAAGAATTAAAACATGAGATTAAAGAAGTAAAAAAAGAAGTTCATCAATTAAAAAATAGAATTAATACTCTAGAATTAAAAAATTTATCTCATCAAGAGTCAGATACAGATGAATTAGAATTCAATCATCTTATTACAACATATAGTCCTGATCCACCGGAAGATATACCAGAAACCTCAGAAGCTAAACCACTTCTAAAAACAACTTCTTCTGTAAATCTGATAGATAAAATTATGATTCAAAAATGATTTGTTCAAGTCACAATAATAGTAGTAGAAGATTATCGCTTTCAAACATCCGCTTTAATAGACGCAGGTGCTGACCTTAATTAGATTCTTCCATTGGATGTGATGATTCTGTATCTGTAGAAGAATCTGAAAAATCAGATGACTCTGTCCATAAATGGTCATCATCTTGAATATTTCCTATATGTGATTTAGTAGAATCTGAAGATATGGAATCATAATTTATTATATTATATAATTTTGATTTGATTGATTCATCTAAGTGTAATGATTTTATTTTCTTTTTTAATTTGCATTGGTGTTTATAATGACCAACTTTTCCACATTTATAACATACTGGAAGTTTCTTTTTATTTTTATTATTTGGAGAGAATTTGTTTATAAATTTTTGTTTAGATTTTTTATATTGTTTACGTACTTTATTGGATTTAGATTTATATTTGTCTTTTTTATATTTTTTCTTTTTCTTATGTAACTTTTCAGGTTTTATTTTTTCTATCTAAATGATATCCAAATTGTTCACAGAAATCACCAAGTTCTTTTCGTTTGGTAATTTACTGTTTATCTAACTGTCTTTTGAGTTTAAGATTAGTACATAAAGCCAATCCTTCAGCACATATTTCTGCTGATAGTTCTCCAAGTGTATAGGCCGAGTATATTATAACTCCATTATGTTTCTTTCTAAGTCTTTCTTTGACTTTTTCTGTAAATAAGTATGGTAAACCAGCAATAAATTTTTCTTTCTAATGGTCTAGTTGACAATCTTCTCGTATTAGTAATCTTGAGAAAAAGACATCCTTGTACCATTTATAATGGGATAATGTAGGACAACGAAGATTGGATAGCAGATCTTCTGATCTTGCGGCCAATATGGCCGTACTTCCTTCAAAATGTAGTGTAATAGTATATATTAAGGTGTTTACTGCATCACTTTCAGTATAAATTATTTCTTGATTTTGTTCATTATAAATATTTGCACATTGGATTAATCCAAATAGCCATTAAACCTTTAACCCGTCTAGGGTTAAACACTTTAGTGCTTCTATGCCTAAGAGATACAAGACACAATAAGTTCTCAGATTCACTCCTAGGCATGGTCGAATCCAGCCTATATAGTGGACCCATATACTTTAATTGCTTTCCAAATTTTTCTATTTCTTTAACAAACCCAAATATATTAGATATATTAACTATAAATTTGAAAACTCATGGATTTAATATGATACATGGTTCTCAGAATTTAGCAATAGTATACCGAATTTATTATAAAGTAATGAATACTCTCTGTCCTAGTATTATGCAAGCTGATAAAAAAGATCAAACTATATTATTTCAAACAAATATAGAAAAATCAAATACGATTATACCAAAAACCATTACTTGGTCCGATATTATTCTACCTCAATCATGGGCATTGCAACATGCAAACCAGCCCAGAGAAGTACCTGTGAATAATATTCCAAGCCAAATAATAGAACATCAGGATGTAAATATTGAAATAAAGTTCCAACAGCCTATAGTACAGGATGATATAGATATTAATAGGAAAAAAAATGAAAAAACATTAATACCTGCTAGAAAATCTTGTCATACTACTCCCGATGTTATCATACTTCCTTCTCCTACAATACCTACAACATCTTCAGACTTCCAATTACAAGGAGTCAAAAGAATAGCTGATCATGTAGTCATTCCTACATATACATCTGAACCTGACATAGCTGAATTCCAAATACTTGCATTACAAATAGAAGAAAATATAATAAATAATAATGCATATGATGCATATATAGAAACATATTTGGCTACTAAATTAGAACGAAAAAAGAAAAAAATCGATATTAATTATCTCAAAAAAGATTATCTTTCTCCAGAAAATCAAGGTATTAGGGAATGGTATATGTTTTCTTTTTTAATTTGCATTGGTTTTTATAATGACCAACTTTTCCACATTTATAACATACTGGAAGTTTCCTTTGATTTTTATTATTTGGATAGAATTTGTTTATAAATTTTTGTTTAGATTTTATATATTGTTTATGTACTTTATTGGATTTAGATTTCTATTTGTCTTTTTTATATATATATTTTTTCTTATATAACTTTTCAGGTTTATTTTTTCTATCTAAATGATATCCAAATTGTTCACAGAAATCACCAAGTTCTTTTCGCTTGGTAATTTACTGTTTATCTAACTGTCTTTTGAGTTTAAGATCAGTACATAAAGCCAATCCTTCAGCACATATTTCTGCGGATAGTTCTCCAAGTGTATAGGCTGAGTATACTATAACTCCATTATGTTTCTTTTTAAGTCTTTCTTTGATTTTTTCTGCAAATAAGTATGGTAAACCAGCAATAAATTATGGTCAAATGATTAAGCCAAGCGGTTATACTTGGAGTCCCATTTCTTACAGTACTATATCCCTTATCAATCGATCAAACAGGAATATCTTCAAATTATCAAAATGTACCAATACACTTTGATTTTATTTATAAGCCAAAATTAAAGGAAATCAATAATGTCAAAAGTCAATTACACAATAAAGAAAAATTTCTTTGTACTCTAAAACAAGAAATTAAATAGAAATATGTAGAAGAACAAATACAGAATCCTTTGATCCAACAAAAGATTCAATCAATTCAACAACAAATCGAAACCTCTTTCTGTAGTGAGCATCCCAATGCTTTTTGGGAAAGGAAAAAACATAGTATTAGTCTACCATATGAACTTGGATTTGATGAAAAACAAATATGTCGGGAATATGACAAAATGGCATCTTGCAATAGTATCTTTTTTGTCTTCTTGTGTCAGTAGGCTTTGTTGTTTTTCTTGAGCGGCTATAGTCTTCTTTGTCTCATATGTCGGTGTGCACACTGATGGTATCCTAGAATAGTACTTGTTTGTCGTTTGTGTCGGTGAAGAGCATCTGGGCATAGTCTTATTTTGTCGTATGTTGGTGGAGAGTATAGTGACAGTGTTGAATCATGGTCTTTAACTGAATTCGTTTGGATCATCTTCTTCGTCAGGGTCTGTTTCTTCCAGAGGAAAATATCTATTATTATGTGCTGGTGAGGATTGTACGGTTTCATCTGATGAAACCGATTTTGTTCCTGCTTTTGCAAAGATTTCCTTCATTTGTTGTTCTAAGGTTTCTTTGGAAGCATTCGTGTTTGATTGGAGCATATTTCGAAATATGTGGGGAAGTCAAAGGAAGTATTGGCTGTATTATGTTCACTTGGACTTGGGTTATATATGGGTTTTTGTGGAGGTATTCTTTTGGGAACTATGGTTGTGGGATCCATATTAAAGATGTCCCACCATTTAACTGAGATGGTTTTGCCCAGTTTTGGAATATAGGTATGGTTGGCTGTATTATTGACAGAGATTGAGTATTCCCATTTCATAATCTATGGGAGTAGGTATAGTGCAACAAAGTATTAGTGATTGTCTGTCTTATTATCACTATTATTGAATATTACGAATTGTTCATGCATTTTTTGGAAAGCAGGAGGTAAAATTGCAGTAGTTGATCCCCAAACTAAAAACCAATTTTTAAACCAGTTGGGGAATCTTTCGAAAATGGGTAAACGAAACTGAATATACCAACTATGGGTATTATTTGAATTTTGGTAATAAAACATTTTATGCCATGCTTCTATGTATTCGGCATACTTGTAGTATTTGTAGGCATACTTGTAGTATTTGTACGAAAAATCAGGATTGTGTAGTTTTTTGCCTTGAGCAGGATTGCAACCCCACTCATCATAAGAAAGTAATTTTTTGATCTGGATTTTTGAATGTGCAATTACTCTAGTATTTTGCTGGTAATAATGGACAACAGAGATGGATCCTGTTTCCATGAGAATTGTTTCATAGTACTCTCGAGTTTTGACTCCATTAGTTGGATTCAAATGGTTTATCAGGTATAGTGGAGCAAGTTTGATAGGGTCCATGTTCGTATGGTGGTCATCGATGGTAATATCCATAAGGTATGCTCTTTCAATATATGCAGATCGAGGTAAATTAGGCCTTTGGTTTGGTTTTGATTGTGCTGGAGTACAGGCGGGAGTGGATGTATTAATCTCTGGGTAAGTGATTTGGTGAATAGGAGAAATGGAAGGTGAAAGGGTTGCCAAAGGCAGGTTCTCACCTTCAAATGGTATGTATATATATATATATATATATATATATATATATATATATATATATATAAGTAAGTATAGTAGTA